>JAQGAO010008069.1:0-10698 GCA_034697705.1 Ommatoiulus sabulosus | reverse complement strand
AGTATGTTTTATACTGACATCACTATACATCAGTATAGCTATAGTGATATCACTATGAATTTTATAGTGATCCATAGCGATCTTTCCACCAGGGTCAATATTAGATACCAGGATACCAATCTGTTACTATTGGCAACTTCGACACTAAAGTTTCCATTGCTAGACACTCACAATCCATATTATGGATTGTTGAATTAATGCTCATGCATACAAATGCACATACAGATATCTTGCGTATCTGTAAATTATTTAATTACATGCGAAAATCTTAGTTTTGTCTTGCAAGAAACGGTACAAACCACCAGAATTGCCACATTCATCTAGAAAATGTTGAGCTATTTCCATATAGAACCACATTTAGCAATATCATGTAACATTTACGAACATTCTCAGAAATGATCATAAACGAGAGCAAGTATGGCCATATCCAGTTAATCCACACGTGGACAATAACAGACATGGTCATATTTGCAGCCATGCATGCATAAGACACATATCTGGCAATAAGTACAGTAATGTATACAACTGTGGACATGTCCTTCGCAGGCTACCAGATGTACGACGAGAACACCGAGATCTGCTGCGGCGGAAGCGTGAGCGTCAAGACGACAGAGACGACATCCTGCTGCGGCTCGTCGCTCTACGACGAGGAGGAGCAGGCGTGTTGCGGCGACGTGGCGCAGCCGTTTCCGGTGGAGGGCTCGCCGCAATACGCATGCTGTGGCAGCGCCGCCTACTCCAAAGAGCAGCAGACCTGCTGCGGCGCCGCACAACTGCACCAGGGTGAGTCGCTCCACTGCTGCGGCCAAGATCCGTACGACTATGAGACGAAGGAGTGCTGCGAGGACACGCACGCATTTCAGCGACAGGAAGACCACGAGTGCTGCGGCGGCAACACTTACCGCCTGGCCACCTCCAGCAAGGCATGCTGCGTGACCAACGATGACGGATCCACAGAGGCGCACATGTACGATATTACCAACAAAACGGAATGTTGCGGCCTGCAGATCTACGACTCCCAGGAAGAGGTGTGCTGCGACGACGGCCAGCTGCTGCCCAAACCGGAAACGCTGGGGTTCGACGAGTGGGGCGTCTGCTGCGACGGCGTCGTCATCACTGACCACGCGACGCAGTTGTGCTGCAACAACACCATCGTTAAGAGGGATAGGGACGAGTACGAATGCTGCGGCCTCGATCTGTACAACCGCGAAACGCACTTTTGTTGTGGCCTGGAGATTATAGACAACGAATCGAAGAAAGCTTGTTGCTGGGAGGCCGAAGCGTCGTATGACCCCTTTTCCCAGGCATGCTGCGGGTCTGAGGTGGTGAATCTGACCCTTGAAGAGATCGACGAGCTGTTGGTGAGGGATGCCTGCTGCTCCGCCAGCAACTCGGTGGCTCTGGGCTAATGACCGTCATAACAGAAAAGTTTGTCTGTTCAGGTGTTTATATATTTCACTTAATTTTATTAGTTCTGCAATAAATGAAATTTTGAAACCAATGTTTGATACCACAACCTTGTCATGGACGCTACCAGATCCCAGGTGGAAAAATAGTAGGGGGAATACAGTACACTGTATATGCAGGTGTATGGTCATCTCAGATATAATGGCCTATAAGTTTACGTTGTATACATGTATATTGCCATAAACATGAACATAAATGGTGGATTCCTTGTAAGAAAACAACATTCATTGTCATTTACATGGATGATGGCTAATTTAATTTTGTTCTATACTTTTTAAAGTTTGCCTGCCTTAATGTTTCCAAAATAACATGACCATACATGTTTTATTGTTACGTAGATGTATTTGGAATCAACATATATTGCCATAGTTTCAATTTGTTGTTAGGTGAAATTATATTAATTATTTCTGTTTAAAATCATATAGCGCATGCATGCTCTGTCGTTTAGGGTATTTGGTAGATACGAGAATATGTTAGTATCTCTGGAGCACCAGAACTTCTAAAAGATATGTTAGGAAGTTTATATTTTGTCTATAACAGGTCAAACTGTTAATTCATATGCCGATTTCTCCCTTATTAAATGCTAATGCTGTACTTTTATCCAGAACTGCATTCTATAAATTACAAGCTTACGGTTCATCTTCTTCTGACACCAGTCGTAACTAAGGCACAGATCATCCTGAAGCTCATTCAAATAACAATAACAATTAACAGATTTTGAATCAATAAAAATAAAAATGACCAAAAACTGACTGTCTAGCGATGCATTTAGACTTTAAAATATTAAGGCGGATCTAAACCCCTCCCGGTCGGGGTCATTCAGAAATATCCGAACACATGGTGCCAATGGTGGAGCTTTCCTTTGACATAAGTTTCAGTAATCAGGCCAACGAAATAAACATTAAACACTTGTGAAAATAGCAGATATAGATTTCGGCAGCAGAATCTTAGAAAAAAAAATCTGCAGCAGAATTTCAGCAGCAGAAATTCAACAAAAAAATACTGCAGCATAATTTCGACAGCAGAATTCTGCTGCTGAATTATATGAAATGTTACGTATATGAAACTTAATTGTCAATACATGCACAGGTATACTGAATGTCATTAATCTTATAGGCCACAGATCATTGGGTAAAAACTTTAGCCATTTACAGTCTCATTGTCTGTGTCAAGCAAGATTCATAAATTGATATCACATATGTACTTTATATGGACATATACTGGTATGTCCAAACTGTATATGGACAGTATTGGTTCGTCATAGATTGCGCATACATGTACATGTACATGGCTTATATACAATCAAGTGAAATGAGCTCTATATTCAGCAGAAACGACATGTCTTAGCTTTCCTAAGGTGCAAAATTATAGTGTTATCACATTAATTTTGCCATAGAACAATCAGTAAATGTTAATCTAAAACTTGATTTATTTCTCAAAACGAAAAATGCACGGTAATATTATGGGCTATACACGTACAATGTCCTTTTCCATTGATTGTAAGAAACATACACGTATGGCAATAAGTCATTTGCAATAAATGGTTTGAAATGATATTCTGTAAAGTGTTATGTATGGCCTCATACCTTTTCCACAGGGGACATAACCTTGTCATCCACGACTATATCGGTATATCATTTCCCAAATTCCACCTGGGTTTTTACCTGTTCTTGGCATTTCAAATAGTTGAATCGAAATTTTAAGACAAATGATATTGCATAGAGAAATTACTGTATTTATTTCAGTTAATCTTTTCAGGGCTAAATTTGGTGCGCCGTTTATTATATGACGCAGTTAAAACATTTTTTTAATTTAGTTTTTCATAATGAAACTAAAGATATGATTTCAAAATCATAATTACATAACAAAACCATCCTGGAGGCAATAAGGCTGTCAGTATTATGAATAAATTAGCAGAAAACTAAAATTAACCCTATTTCTATAGATTACAAAACAATGTAATACATGTATATACACGTAAACATTTCCAATGTGTGAAACTATCACTTTTTTAAGAAGACAAGCCTATAAGCATACTCCATTCTTGGGATTTTTCCAGGCTTTTTTTTACCTTTGTTGCTAACAGCCTAACATAAACAATCAAATTAATTACTTGGAAAGGTGCCATGAAGCTATGAAGAATCTCAACTTCCTTCAATTTCTTTTATCAATCACCTTGCCATACCTTAGGAAAACAATGACGCATACATCAATTACTTTTCGAGTAATTAGATAGGACTTCATTCTTTGGAAGCAGCAGTCATCAAGTCTCTTAATGTGCAATAAAAGGTAGTATAGCACACCACTGTCAAGTGCAGCATTTTCATTAAGTAAAGTTTTTCAAGCGAGTAAGTTTCACCTTGCCAACGTCCAACTTGAACTCACTAAACGTCAAAAAAATGGCGACAAATTGGATTTGCAGCCTAATGCTTTCAGCCATCATAGTCACTTGTGTTTCTGGTAAGTTCTTTCATTTTCACGGTTTTTACCGTATACATTGCCGAATATAACCTGTTCTTCAGACCACACCCATATTGAAGAAAATGTTCAGAAACCCACGAGGTACTCTTAACGGCGTAATTAAATGTACAACTTTAAGATGGCTTTCCAGTGGTCCATTCTTTATAGAAAAAATTTCAAAGAAAAAGTCAAGCAAACATTTAAATCTTTTCAATATTGATTCTTTTTTATAGAAAAGAAAAGAATGGAGGTAACTAAAAATATGGAAATTAATTAAAAACATTCTGTTGCATGTTTTGATCACTAGATGTCACGTTTTTTGACACATAAGTGGAGTATTTAATGATTTGACAGTGATTGAATTACTAGACAATGGAGTATTTAATTCAAAATTAAATATTCCTACCTTTCGTCAAATATAACAAATGATTACAATCTAAAACTGCCTAAAACAAACTTTAATTTTTTTAGAAAAATTCCTATAAATATTTGTCCCTATTTGACAGAAGTGTTTCCGATGATTTCGATACATGGAATGAAGAAGCAAGCAGATAAAAATGAACTAGACCATTCGAAAACAATTTATTATGTTACAAATAATATACAAATTACAAATATTACAAAATACAAATATACAATTTTCTATACATGTTCTAATACATTTTCTAATACATGTTTCTATTAGATTAGTAGAAACATTACATTCACCACCTTAGTTTACAAAAAGTGCATGTTTCCAACAAACTCTCAGCCCATCATTTCTTCTTCCAGAAAGCTTCATTAAATACAATGAACAAACCGAAATCTGCTGCAACGGCGCCGTCTCCAAGAAGCTTCCGATTCAACAGCGCTGTTGCGGCGCTGTAGCTTACAATTCTGAAGAGCAGTTGTGCTGCAGCCAGACGCTACATCCGGTGAAGGCCACCAACGACAGTCTCTGGGCATGTTGCTACTCCACGTCCAGCAACGCTTCTCAAGAAGCCATAGTTTACAATGCCAGAACCCACCAGTGCTGCGGGACCAAAGTTCTTGAGAAACCGGAAGCGGGGGCCATGTACGAGTGCTGCGAGGGGCATCTCTATACCACCAGAACTCACCGGTGCTGCAACAAGACCGTCGTTAAGTTGGAGCAGGGATTCGACTGTTGCGGCAATGCGGAGTGGTACGACACTCTCACCAAAAAGTGCTGCAGGGCGTCGCCGACTGTGATTGGTTCGAGTATCGATGTGCCCTACAGGCTGCACGATAAAGATGGCCGAAAATGTTGCGGGCTGGAGCTCTACGGTCCCGCGGACAACTATTGTTGCAATCAAACGGTGATGCCTCTGCCGAAATCGATGATGGGCCAGGAGGACCTTTCAATGGAGTGCTGCGGCAGTGAAATCAAGCCCAAGAACCTCCCACATCCACTGTGCTACCATGACCACTGGTGGGGACGCAACAGCACTGAGTATACAGTTTGTGCCGGTCAACTGATCAACTTCAAGGAAGAGATATGCTGCGGTAATCAGACTCTGGCCAGAGCTTCCGGTTTGAGCTGCTGCTGGGGTGCCGAGAAGCCCTACGATCAGAAAACCCAAGCCTGTTGCGGTTCCCAGATTGTTCCCTTGTCCAAGGAGGATCTGGAACGTGGAGCTACTTCCTGCTGCATTGCATGGCGTCATTAGTGGATGTGGTCAACATGGGACATCAGTCATAAGGTCATCAGGGGGACAACAGTAATGGCATACACATTAAATATCATAGAAGTGTAAAAACACCTGTAATCAAAGTTCATATTTGCATCATTTTCCACAGTAAAATTTGAAAGAATAGAAAAAGTGAGATATGTTATTACTTTAAGGAGAGTAAAATTCCATTAAATAATTCAAGGCACTAACCACTAATTCCATTAAATAATTCAAACCACTAACCACTAATTCAATTAATCAATGAGAAAATTTGAATGCATTTACGATACTTTTTTTTCTATAAATTTACATGTAGTTTGATAGTAATTGAGGGAAAAGTTCCATTTTCTTCAAAAAACAGTGCAAGGTATGGTGTAGAGTTTCCATAAAGATAACCTAATATTTCACAAAATTATGTCAGAAATTGTTACTTTTCCACTAATCCTGCTGTATAGGGAGTATTTTTTACGTTCTGCACAACATACAATACACGTGTATCCTGCAAATCAGATTTTAATAAACTATTTGCCAAACTAATTAATTTACTGGTGCTAAATTCGCGGACACACAAGAAGGTGAGAAAACGTCATCAACATGTCTGAAATGTGGATTATGTAATTATCAGGTATTGTGGAATTTAAATCAGTCGATCAGCTGAAAAATACCATACCTCCAATTTTTCAACTCAATCTATGATATGAGATCGGATTTTAGCTGCTGACAAAGAATTAATTAGACTGTCCCGCCATTATATAAGGAAAGCAATACTAATAGACGATTACCACTGCAAAACTGACTTTGGTATTTTGTTTAACACAAATTTAAATTCCTAAGAATTAACAATAGGCACCAGAAAAAAAATGAAATACTGATTGATTTATTTTGATAAAGGGATTGACAACGGTATGTTTTGCAAAATTTGTATTTTCACACAAAATTTGACTGAAATAAAGCATTACAAGTAACCAAGTATCAATTATCTAAAACAGTCAGTTGCGAATTTATCGATAGCACCCAATACAGAAGGTCACAGATTCAACAATGTCATTATTCTTGCTGTTAACAGTGCTCAATTTCAGCTATTTTGCATTTTATCGAAGGAATCTTGTTGATATTCCTTGCTTCTTAACTCCGTAAAGGGACATTAAAAAAAATCCACAAAATTTGCCCATAAAATCCCCTCCCCCCCGTCCCTGTCCGCATTGTGTCCGGTCAATCATGCCCCCACCCTCCCCCCATTCGAGCGCCCGCAACTTGAAAATAATTGCATTCGGAAAATTTTGAAGCTTTGGAAAATTTGTACTTGGAAAACGTAAAATTTTGTATTATGAAAAAGTTTAGAATTTTGCCAATTTGTTCTTAGAATCTGTTGAAAATTTTGCAAATTTGTCCTCGGAAATTGTTGAAAATGTTAAACATTTCTACTTGGGAAAGCGTGGAAAATGCTGCAAAGTTGTCCTCAAGAAAACCTGGAAAAATTTGTAAAGATGACCTTAGAAAAGGTGGAAAATTTTGCGAATTTATGCTCGATAAAAATGAAAAGTTTGCAAATTGTTACTGGTAAAAATTGAGAGTTTGCAAATGGACACTTAACTTACGTTCTATGACTTTTCAGGTTTTTTAGGAATGGAGTTACCCTGTTTACTGACCCAACTATCCGATATTACGCTCAATTCCCCTTTTACTTTTGGAACTGATTTTATTTGGCATTTTTTCTATCGAGTGGACGTCCGAGTTGGTCATACCCCGGCCCTCCCTCCCCCTATCCAAATTGTATCCGTGGCTCGACCAATTCCCCCTACCCCCAACACGAAGACGTCCTTTTTGAATGACCCGTAATGTTAAAAAATTGAACATGGAAGCAATTGAAAATCGTTTTATTCCAATCTTAAGGAAAGTAACGGTGCATAAAATAGAAGTCATTCTTGGAAATATGATATAACCATCTCTTAAAATGTATTTAGGAGCTACAGCAAAGAAATTGATAATTAAACTAAATTTCAATCGCTCATTAAGATAAATGAAATAGCCTACTAATTTCAATGCAAACCACATGCTCTGCAATGTCAACCAATGTTGACATTGCAGAGCATGTTCAATACCGAGCTTCAAAAAGTAAACTCAACGTTATGCACCATTTAGTGGATTGCACGCATTGCAATAAACACAAATTCAATCAAATAACTTCCTATTCGAGTTTCCATAATTGCACAATTATAAATATAGGTTTGCAGGTTAGTATGAATTGCGGACAATGAATGGAAACATGGATCACAATGGAGAAGTAAAGAATATTAAGAAAATAATACACCTAATCCAAAATCGTGCAGCAAAATCCTACACAATTTCTAATAAGTGTCATTTTCATGTAATTCGAGTTTCAAGAATAATGCACAAGTATACAAATAGGTATGCAGGTTAATATGTATTGCGAAAATTGAATTGAAAAGAAAACGCAATAGAAAAGTACTTTCATCAATGAAATGACGCTCAAACCTGATTCAAATTCATGCACACGCACTGTATACCAGGAAAATTCTGCACAATTTTTAAAAAATGTCATTTTCGGGCAGTATTCTAACACTTTCTCTGTTATCAATATCAGCAGTGACAACGCTAGCATCAGGTAAATACATTATACATAACCAGGATACAGACCTACAGTATATGTAGCCTATACGTGTATATTGAACTTGTTTATTGCAATATACATATATCAGATGTATTTTTCAAGAATAAATTTCAAAGCAATACATTTAAAATATGGGTCGAAAATGGATGTAGGCCTATACTTAAGAGTAAAACATTTAAAGATAAATATGTAAATTCACTTTTAATTTCAATGAATATTTGTAAATTAATTTTAATATTGTCAAGTATAATGTAAGTTTATAAAATAGCTATAGAAATTTAGATTATGAATGTATATGTCGAAACATTGTTTACGTACGTACGCGTAACATGTATACTAGGCAATTTGTTGTCGAGTTTCTCGGCAAATTTAGGCGTGTCCAATTTCTGAGCATTTTACTAAATACTAACCATGGCTTTTAAAAATAAAAATTCCAAACTTAACGTAATTCGATTTCATTTATGTTTTCAAAATTAAAAAATTACAACATTTGATTTCTCGTATTTTACAAACAATAAAACACGACTTTTTGAGCATGCCTTTTAATTTCCAAAAATATGGCACCAAATTGACTTGTGTGTGAATTCTTCATATTTCTCAATTTTGTTAAAGAAATTAAAAAAGAATTGAAATCGGTGATAATGCTTATTCACGTACTCTGATTTAGCATCCTTGCTATAGAAGGGCAGATAGCCCTTAGAGCGTATTCTTCTTCGATGTAACGATAAATTAACAACCATGACAACATTTGCATCAACCAGTGATTATGACACCAAGCGTTCTAACTTAAGATTAAATTTCTACAAATGTGCTTAAGTTTAAGAGTTAAATAATGCGGAAGTTAGCATTTTATTACAAAAATAAAAATACCTGCAATACAGAAAAGTTTTATGGCGCACCATAATATGTTTTCGTTGAACAGTCCAGACATCTTACAACAGCAAGAACCAAATCTGCTGCAACGGTACCGTACACGACAAGGGCGCCCTCGGCCGAGTGGGTTGCTGCAGCGCGGAAGCATATGACTATGTCAACTTCCGGTGTTGCGGATGTGGCGATCAGCCGTTTGGCTTTGATTCATATTCCTTGCACAACATCAAAAGTTGTCTTCAGGGTCGGTCGATGCTCTACGACCACCGCAAGCAGGCATGCTGCAACAGCGAGGTGGTCGACAAGCCAGACCCAGAAATTGACTACGGGTGCTGCAAAGGGCAGTTGTTCGACAAGACTGTCCAAAGATGCTGCGGTGAGCAGCTTCTGGAAAACATATCCAACGAGCAATGTTGCGGCGACCGGACTTACAACCATGAGTCACAGATCTGCTGCGAAGAATACGGAGATGACTTGGACAACTACCACTTAGTGGTGGACTTCCGGATCGTTCCCAGGTCGGGCAACACTACCGCTTGCTGCGGCCTGGAGACGTACGACTTCCGGACGCACGTTTGCTGCGACGACGTCGTGGTGCTTAAAAAGGAAGGCATGGACGAGAAGAGGACGTCCTCGTGCTGCGATGGCGAAGCTTATGACAAAAATAAACAGGTTCGTACAAGCAACGTTACAAGATAAGACATCCAGACATCATTCTATTTGTGACCCACTGAGTGTTCCAGGATCCAGACGTCATACCTGGAGTAACCTTGGACATTGCAGCCAAATTCAAAGAACTGCATGTGCATGTATCGGATAATTTTGTCGAAAAGTTGTATGGACAGAAATTCCATGCAAAATATATGAGTTTTATAGAATGTTGATGCACTTTCTAAGTAACATGTTTATTAAAAACTTAATTTCATTTATTTTTATTTTTTGAAGCAATGGGGACATTTTCATTTTAGCCAGGCAAGCGCACCTAATGCATTTGCAGAAATGTAAAATATGGTCAAAATTGGTCCAATTAATTGTCAAGTTCCTTGTTAAAACAACTTGTTCCGCGCATTTAGCTGGAAAAATTCAGCAGCATGCAACATACTTAAAACACTCATCATGTTTGTGCCATTGCAGTTCTGTTGCAGAAGGACAGGGAAGGTGGATGACACGTATGTGATTTTCGAATCCATTCTATATGACATGGAGGACGCCCACCAGTGTTGCGGATTGTTGAACTACAACTTCCATGACGAGATCTGCTGCGGTAACTACACCATCTCCAAGCCAGAGGGCGCCCCCTGGGAAACGCGGATGTCCTGTTGCGACGGTCAGCCGGTCATCAACAGCAGCACTCAGACGTGCGTTAATGGCAAGATTTTCGACAGGAAAGATCCCAACTTCGGAGTCTGCGGTGGTGAACTGTACGACAGGCGCGTGCGTCAGTGTTGCGGTCAGCAGACGTATGACGTGAGGACGCACGTGTGCTGCGCACGCCGTGTGTACGAACGTGCGCCCAACTTGAAGTGCTGTTACTACAGTAGTACATAGTGCCCACCCAGCGCGTGTGGGTGGTGACTTCCGGTGGGTGGAAACCACCCA
>JAQGAO010008068.1:0-10698 GCA_034697705.1 Ommatoiulus sabulosus | reverse complement strand
CCCCCCCCCCCCCCCCCCCCCCCCCCCAAAAAGGGGCAAAAGTGTGTACATGTAATTTATGGACGGCCCCATATGCAGAGTTACGTATGAGCCTGCATCACGTAATCTTTTCATTGAATCAACAACCAAAAGAACGTGTCTATACCGATAATTTTCGTCGATGGAATGGATGAAAAGTCACGTGATAATGGCATACTGACAACATCTGCATAAGGTCCATTTAAGATGGCAGCATCGAAACCTCTATACATAACGCTTGACGAAAAAATTGGTAACATAAAATCAAAATTCATTTTGATAAATACAATTGATATTACAATCAGGAAAATGTTTACTTCAAAATTTTGAATTTCTGTTTACAAGTTAAACGTTTTTTTTTTTCAATTTTTTTTCAAATTTTATAATCTAGTTCTTACAGATACAGTATTACAGTGTAAAATAGCAAATAATAAATCCAACTAATTACAATACATGGGTTTTCTAGAAAAACGCACTGCCCAGTCTGAAATTGCAAGTAGTCTTAAATCGAGACTCTGAGAATGCAACTGAAATCTCTTGCAGAATTTTTTTCCAACTATTAAGTCTTTCCTCTTTCATTTTGTGAGTTCTGGAACAATAGAAAATATATTATACCAAAGTTTTTCTCAGTCTTGAACACAAAAGGAAAATGGAGATCGTTATGGTTATAGCACAGTATTATATCTGCTTCCAACCGTTTGATTCTATTAATACAGTAGAACGTTGCGTTTCATCAAGGTAATTTATACCAACTATTTCGTATTAACCGAATTGATTGATAAATCAGAAACTGCCAATTTTCTGTATGGAATTGAGCTTTCATAGTAATTTCCTGGCCATTTTCTTCGCAATGGCCTCAATGAATTGCACTGAAAATGAAGGCAACGATGTCAAGAGCACGTTAATCCCCGAGGCCTGATTAATGAAATTAGGTAATTGCCTTTTTATATATGCTATACGTTCACAATAAGTAAATGGAGATTTTTGGCCATCTACCCCATGCAATTCTCGCGAAAAAGCAGTTATAACGAACGATTTCGAGACACGATGCAAGCAAGCTCCATCGCCTTATTAGACCGAAATAACGTGCTGCTTAATTAGAAAAGTTTTCCAGAAAAACTCATCTTATAACTCAAGATGGAATACAAATATAGCCTAGTTCAGAGCTACATTACAGTATAGGATGACTACATGTACATGTATATTATTATTACAGTATATACAACTCAGAAATTACCTCAACTTGATAATTGCAACGAAGGAGGTAATTTTTATGTTTCTATCAAAATAAAAACTAATTAATATACATGTATACAAATTATAACGCACTTTATGCAGATTTCGACAGCATGCATGCATCACGTGAAATTCTATTCATTCCATTGGCGAAAATTACCCGGATTCGATGCCAATGCACGTTCTTTTAGTTATTGATTCGATGACAAGATCACGTGATGTTGCCCTCTACATAACAACTATGCATATGGTCCAACACAAAAATCTTAACATTGGTGAAATAATTTAACGTGATACGCATTATTTATATCAAGATTTTGGCATTCCCACCTCATTCATTTACTAATTATTTAAATAAGGAAAATATAGAAGTAATTCGAACAACTTACACTTCCTAAATAATTCTTTCCTAATAAATGAAAATACTTATATACATTTAATTATACATCTGTAATATCATGATATTACAGTAAAAGCCTGTTAATTCGATCACGCTTAATTCGGTTCGGTTAGCCATTTTATTCGATCAAAACCTTCCTAACGGATGTTTTGCTATATACAGTATATTGCTGTTTTTCAGGAAAAATGCGCTTAATCCGGTCGCTCATCGCATAATTCGATCATGTTTTCCGCAAACGCGCGAAACAAGTTTGTGCAGCTATCATACAAGTACGGGCATGTTTTGACATATGTGCAGGCATCCATTATCCATAAGCAACTAATTACGCATCAGCGGCTAAACTAATATGGATTTTCTGCGTATTTTAGAAAATTACATTTCAGCCGTTGCAGCAAACACTTTACAATTTTTTTTTATAAATATAATTTTAAAAAATATGAACAATTAAAAATATATTTGTATTTTTCAAACATAGAGTAAATTATTTTGGTACGGTCAGTTTTTTGCGTGTTATCTCTGGAACCAACGTGATCGAATTAAGCGGCTTTCACTGTAATTATAAGGGAAATCCATAATTATTCATCTTATTCATAGTAACCACTTATATTCTAGGTTTATGTATGCGTAGTAATTGCATCATTACATGCGAATAAAAATGTTCATACTCGATAAAGACAAATGTGAAGAAACAAAATTCACAACACAAACATGCACTGCGCGTAGAGAAATTATGGCTATCGTGCAATGCACTCCAAGCATCGCAACGGCAAATCAAATTTCTTGCTTTGACGATAAACTCAGTAATTGCTCATTTCGTGGGTGTAGCATGGTCAGATGCAATGGGATATTTACGGAATTAATCCGGATGTGTTATACGAAGGAAAAGGGAAATAAACATTACAGCTCCGGATTGGTGACGCATTTAGATAAACAAATGAATTAAATTGTGGGGGCGCTCGTTTAATTATTAATAATACAGAGGTAAGAAAAAAAAAGTTCCACATTTGCAGAAAAAATTTTAAGATTCTGTATAAAAGTGGCTAGAGAAATAACGTACGTATGCTAAGCAGATTAAAAAAAATATTAAGTTCTATTTTTCAAAGCTAGTTTTGCGCATAAAATTCGAAATTTTCGATACAAATATTTTTTTACTGTAATTAAGAATTGGGAATTTCACAAATTTTCAAAATTTTCACACCAAATTCCCTTTTACCTGGTGCAAGAATCGATTACTAGAGGGTGGGTTTTTTTAGATTGGCGTTTGGAGAACTGAAATATAAGTAGAAATTTCGAATGCAACGATGTCTTGGCTACATTTTTCAAAGAAATTGCAAAAAAAAGAAAAGAAATGAATTTCTAATCGGACCATGAGATCAGCACCAGCTCACACGTTTTTACGACCACAGCACGCTTCGCAAGTAAACTGAATTAGGGCCAAAAAATGGGAGCTCTAGAAGATTTCGTATTAATGTTTTTCAGAATATAGCATGGTCAAACAATTTTATTACTATTACTATGTGCAGATTCTTCCAGCATCTTCTTGCTCTGAATACAACTATACCAGATGACGCCACGCGGTTATTAAGAACACGATTTCCTATGCCATCTATTGACAAATGTGACGTTAGCATGTGACCCCAATAGACATTTTCCGAGCTGAAACCTAGCTTGAAATATTTTTGAAGAGCTTCAAAAACGTCGAAGTTTTTTTTTATCTGATTTGAAGAAAAACGTACACTTGAATAAACAAAATTAAACACTGGGCCATTGCTGCGGAGAATGGCCTTCTGCGAGCATTATCGTCAAAAATACTCCTGCAAATGCAGAAATTACCCAAAAATAAGTGTAGACAACTTACAACAACATCATACTACCTTATATAATACTTGTGGCTGAAGGTTACCCTGAGCATTGTTGTTTTTGCCTGATTTTGACAGATCGATAAGGCATGAACATATTTTGAACAATATTTTGTCTTCTCGTTTTAGCACATAACCTTTACATGGATCAAAAGCTCGATATTCGGTCTGTGGTCCATCGCAACGATCATCGTCTGCCTTCCTTTCGTCGGTTTTGGCTTATATTTCGACGAAGATCGCGAGTGCCAGAAGTGCATGCGCTACCGAAACGCAACTTCTGCCAAAGACATCGTCTATGCTTATGTGGTGGTCGTTTTTGGTAAGAAATGCTAAAAAGCCTGTTGCAAAGTTCTCTAATAAATGCTACGTTAAAACAGCTTCGGAATATCGGATACATCAAATTTCTCTATGGAGATAGCGCAATTCTGCATTGTTCTGTTTGTGCAAGGTAATTTTGTTAGGCGAAAAACGAAACATTAATTTGTCTGATATAACGAATTTTGCGGTCAATGCGAGAAATTGCTGCCGGAGTCTCATTGGCTCCGGTCTAAGACAGACAGCAACGGGCATCGTGCCCATGATTGATGGATGATAATGTCCAGGCATCGGTAATCTTTTGCAATACAAAATCACTGTTTTTCATGGCATACTGCGTTCAATTGTTGTTGTTGTTGTTTTAAACTTGGATGGCATTTTTTAAAAAAAAAATAACTAAGATTGTTATAAGAAATTGAAATCTATAAAACTAATCAACATTAATCCACACTGAAAACCGTGAGCCATTTCTTACGTTTCTGATTCGATTATGGCAGGTCTCTTGATGTGTATCTGCATTGTCTGCTGCAATTTCGCAGTGGTGGGCGTTCTGTGCGGCATCCAAAAGCCGTCCAACAGTCGCCATTTGGTGCGAATCCGCCGCTCGACCACGAAGCGCAAGAAGAAGAAGTCAATGAGCAGCGACAGAGACGTCTACCAGGATTATGCAACTCAGGAGGAAATTGCGTTTGCCAGGCTCATGGCCATCCTCTCCATCTTCTTCGTCGTTTGCTGGTTTCCCCAAATGGTAAGCCAAACATAAACAAGTAAAATAAACACGTAAAAATGTAACAGTAAGATAATTCACATTACCATTGCACAAAATGAAATCTGTTTTAAGTTGCAATTTTCTTATTACGCCTCAGCTAGTGGTCATCGTGTGCGTTTCTCTAAATCTCGATAAGGACAGCGAGATATTCCGCTTGGCCGACGTGTGCATCGCCCTCAACTTCACGCTGGATCCGTTTGTATACGTTATTTTCAGGCGCCACCATCGAAGAGGCCTCTGCAGGAAGCTGAAGCGCTTGTGCCAGAGTTGCTGGATAGAGAACCCCACGCATAAAGTCCCTTCCGACAGTGACTTGGAGAAAAACATCTTCAATGTCTCAGGTCGGAATTACCTTAGTTTCTTCAGATATGCTTTAAATATTCCAGCGTAACTTCGTATTTTTTTACCCCAATGCTGAATTACAGATTTGTCCAAGTCTTCGAAAAGCAGCCAGATTAGCCGAGGGATGAACAGCAGTTTCTCCAGGTCTTGAGAGACAAACAAGACGCGAGTAGAACACCTTCTACGATAAAATAAACCGCCCCAAGGAACAATATTTTTAAGCCGTGACTGAAAATGCTTAATTGTTGCTAGCACGAGATTACCGCGGTGTCGAACCAATCTTACGACGTACCACATAATCAACATCCCGCAATCAGAAAAGACTTTCACACACCACTGTTCAATCTTATCCTTTTCTAGGTTACAAGCAATGTCCGATAAAAATTCATATACGTTTCATGATTTGCTTTACAACGCAATTAATTTACAATCATAAAGAAAACCCAACAGAATCCCAACAACCTCAAGTATTGCTTGCCAAATGTCCGAAATTTATGCCATGGCTTCTCCGAACCTGAAAAGGGTGCAAAATAAAATTTCCGTCAATTACTGGATCTTCAAGATGTTTATTTGGACTTGAAAAGCCCAGAATTTCCAAAATTGCCCATGGATTCCCAGCATTGCACATAATTTAGCACTGAAAACATCCTTTTAGAAGATGGACGATGACTGGATATCATGGTGAATGGATGCAGTGTTAGCCTTAACAAGGCATCAGCTTTTCATCTGGTGAATGGATGTCCAATTCCATCCTCAATCTCCCTTATCACACATGACCACCTTGGTATTAAAATGTAGTCACAATTCTAGTTCTACAAGTGCTCTAGTCAAGCTTTCATTTTTATATATTTAGCTCCTTCTTGCGCAACTTAAAATATAGATTTAAGTATGCACCAATGCTTGCCTGTGATTTGTGTGGTAAATGTTAAAAAAAAATAATTGCAGTAAATAAATTGCGTGCAAATACCTGCAATAGTCAACATTTTTCGAATAGATTTGTATTTTACCTACAATAAAAGATTAAATCGTTAGTCTTTCAGTTGGTGCTTATGAGGGAGACCAAGTTTCCTTTACATGGAAATTTCTCCAAGAAAGTTTCGGCTGTAGAATTAAAAAAAAATGTACCAATTGAAAATTTTGATTATAAATTTAACCATTTTTAATTTTGCATCGATTATCGATGCATTCAACAGATAAAAATGAAACTTTTTCATTGATTTAATATTAACCCACAGGAAATCTTAATTGTTCCTTTCGTTATATTGAGAAAAATACTATTAAAAACAGTAGGTTTTATGCCTAAAGCTATCTTCCAAAAATTACAATAATTTTTATTGTTTTAATTGTATGGTATTGTAAAACAACTAAATATGGAGATAGCTCTTAACATAGTTTCTTCTTGCATTCCAATTCAAATCATTTCTATATTTACTACTGAAAAATGTCATTTTGCAAATTAAACTTTCAAATGCATATTGTAAAAGTTTAAAAATTGTAGGTATTTGCTTGAAGATTGGCAATGAAACGCGAATGTAGCCAAAACAAAATATGCGTTAATAAAGTTTATTCCGGTGAAAATTTTTAATATTAGTTCAAAATATAGTCTTAGGCTTGCGACCACAAGCATTTTTGCATTATCTCGTTTAATTACAGATTAATAATGCTCGTATAAAGCTTTGTTATCCGTCCCATGTTACCAGTATCGTCGATATATGACCGCAACCGCAAACCAAATCAATTCAGGGCTCCTGTGGCTCATCCACTTCGTCAACGTCCGGCCGAATCAGCAGCACAATTTTGCCTATGTTCTTGTCGGCTTCCATGTGGCGATGCGAGTCGACTATTTTTCCCAAGGGGAATTTGCAATCGATCACTGGCTTCAGCTTTCCACTCTCAAAATGTGGGATGACGTTGGCCGAAAACTCGCTCACCAGGTTGGCTTTGTACTAGTAAATCGATATACGGAATTCATTAGTCACTTCGCTCGACAGCCGTGAAAAACAGGCCAAGGACTCAAGAGATGCGTGACCCACCTGTAAGGGGCGGGTGCGCAGAGTAGTGCCCTGCAGACGAACTCGCTTGAGGAGGATTGAGCCGAAGAAGTTCCCATTGACCATTCCTGTCCCTAACGTCCCGTATAAGACCCAACGTCCATCCTGGGCTATAGCAGCTGCATTCTGTTCCCAGAAAGATCCTGCGACGCAATCCAAGATTAGATCGACTCCGTGACCTAGAGATGACAAAAAATATATTGAGTATTATATATTACCTACGAGCAACGTCTGGATAAGCAGAGACCGGTGGTCAGGATTAGAGGCATGGTCATATTACTTTTATTAAAAATAATAACGAAAAAACGAAAACAACAGACGTTTATTAATTTTTTTCAAAATACAAAAACTCTTCCAAAAAAACGAGTTATGTGAAGTGACCAACGTGATTAACCAAAAATCATGCAGAACTCACGAAATATAAAAAAGCAAGCCTGAAGTGAGGCTTCTTTTGCAGCTCTGAGTACTTAAAACTGGCTGTTAGAACGAGCAATTTATTTTATGTATATTTTTAAAAATAAATAAAACACGAAAAATATTTGCGAGTTCTGAGGCTCTAATCAATTTATCACAACCCACGTACGTTTCCTACTTTTACAAGTTCTACTAATCAGCGATCGTTCATCTCGCTATCTACATGGAAGAGGAAAATATTTTTCGACTCCCATTCAATAAACTCGATCGTTGATCTGTCAGTGATAAATCAAGAAAAAATCTCATAAAATCAAATGCAACCATGCATATGGCAAACCTTGAGTTGCAGCACGAACTCCTTCGGCAAACGGCCCATCTTTGTAGTTAAAGCCTTTGGTTGCTCCTAGTGAAAGTGCCGCATCTAATTTCGACTGAGCGCCTGCCGTCACGTAAACATCGGCCATTGCCATCTTTGCTAATTGGACGGCTGCCAGTCCAACGCCGCTACCGGCAGCATGAACAAGAACTTTGTCATTAGCACGTACATTGCCTTAAAGAAACAAAAAAGCAAAGTGAATCAACGAGTTGAATTTTATGAATAGACAGGCGGTGATATGAAAGCGTTTCAACCAAAATGTCATCAACCTGGAAAAAATTACTCACCGACCAAATGCAACAGTTGGTAGGCTGTTAACCACGTTTCGGGAATGGCAGCTGCATCTGTTAAGGACATTCCCTTTGGAACAGGAAGGACGAGGTCTTCATGCACGTTGACGTACTCTGCATAACCTAAATACAAAAAAAATACTTATCAAGATGGAAAGTCAAAAACAGTTCATCGTATTATACTAAACGTGAAATCTATAAGTGATTTCTAAATCAGTTTAACTTGTTATAACAATGCTTTCATAAAAGCTAAGTTCTGTATGACATTAAAAATCATTCAACTGTAGGGAAAAAATATAAAAAAAACTATGTAGGCAATTATTTGTAATGAAAGTGAATCCTTTGAGGATTCGGCACATTAGTTGATGACAGGTTCGAACAACTTCCTCAAACATAAACATATTTGTTTGGAATATAAATATGAAACCCAATGACACATTTTACAACTACCTAAATACTTTGAAATTACACTCACCTCCTCCTCCCAAAAGGGCCATAACACGATCGCCCTCTTTCCACTTAGTGCTTTCGGGGCTGCATTTCTCAATAATCCCCACAGCTTCCAGACCAAGAATTTCACTTTCGCCAGGTGGTGGTGGATAATTTCCTTTTCTCTAAGAAACAAAATATGAAGCGGATTATTTACACATGCTTCAGTGACAGGAATGACGCACTATGCTTTGACAAAATAAACAACTTCCACTTTGAAGTATTTTATTTTTCTAAAGTGACAAAATGTAAATTACCTGCAAGGTGTCAGCTCTGTTTATGGCTGAGGCATAAACTTTTATTAAAACGTCGTGTGGACGCAAAGAGGGTTTTACCACACTACCCACTCTCAGGTTTTCTGGTCCGCCTGGCTCATAAGTCACGGCTCTCATCAAAGTGGGTTCTTTCTGCAAATTGGAAAGTAAGATTGACATAAGAGCAAAGTTGAAAAAACTTACGAGGTCATTAAAATTAATCCAACTTATACATTTTGTATGGTAAAAATCGAAGACACATGATCGAGTCAACACTGTTGGTTTAGCTGATAATGATAATTCACCCATCAGTCGTTTATGTTTATGAAAATTATTTTTAAAAACAAGTATTTTCATGGATCCTGGCAAAATTTTCGAGAAGCCAACCACACTCGATCATCTTTGGTATTTTAATGTGCGATACGTCCAGCGTCCACGTCTTCAACAATTTGGAAACGTATAAGTAGGCTACATAACTTCAGTAAAACCTGGAAAAGTGACCACCTGTTTATGTTGATCACTTTTTCGAGTGTATACATTTCCTGTATAAAAATTCTCTGTATATAGTGATCATTTGTCTATTGTGTACAGTGACCAATGTGTGCTGTCTTTTTCGCAATTTTTACATTGTCAATGCACCTTAAAAAGTGACCAGATAAAAAAAGAATCGACCTTACATCTAGATAGTGACATTCAACTTCACAGCATTGCTACTCCCGAATAGCTTCAAAAAGGATTACTGATGGAATTACAAAGAAAGATGATACCTTTGGAATTTCTGATGGGGAAAGTGATAATTGTGAAGAAGCAATGGAAACTGAGATGATTTCAGAACTGGATGCTTTGGAAATGTGCAGCAGTCAAACTGCACAGAAATTATGGATCATACGTTATTCAGATAGAAAAAAAATCACAGAAAACATGATCATAAGAGGCAAAAAACATTTAAGGAAAACTTGATCAGTTTTTCTTTTAAAAAAAATGTGTAATAAGGCAATAAATATATACTATATGTAATGCACATAGACATGATCATTCTGTGCTTTTTTTGGTTTTGAAGTTTTTTACTACATGTATAAGTACAATGTACATGTTCATTCAGGCATTCCTTGTATAGTGACCACCTGTGTACAGTGACCAACATTGCATTTTTGTTGGTGGTCACTCGATCTTAACAGGTTTTACTGAATATATGACTTTTATTGCACTTTTGTGCAGATCATAGCTATTATACAATCTTTCATAAATATTGTGGTAGCTCGATTAGTTCCTAAAATTTCAGCGGCGCTGCACGATAGATCGTGCCAATTAATTAAGAAAGGTTCAAGATCAACTCTATTCCACAATACTCAATCTCCTGTAGCTAGCTGAAACTGAACCACGTATACGTGACATGTCTACAGATAATTATAGCGACAATTAACCTTTTTATCTCCTGCTGCGGATTCCATTTCCGAAACGATTTTCGCGGAATAAAAGCGGCACGTCGACGAGCTAAAAGTACGTTTGAAGTAATTCACTGTCCCGAAGAAACGCACTGGCATAAGCCCTCTAATATATGTCATAAAACGAAACGACCTCGAACTTGAGATCGACCTTTACCGAACCAGGCCATAAATTTACATATTTCAAAAAAGAGGCGGACCAAATTACTCTACACCAATACCCTTCAAAGCATCAAAGGTCAGACTGGACATGTGACACGACTACAGGGTGGCCGATGAAATTCACCGAGGGGTCCGAGGGTTTTACTCCATTGCAGTCGACGATATCATCTAAGTTTTAATAAAAATATATTCGCCGTTTTATTACATACGCAGGGGATTTCCAAACTGGACACCATAATAAAACGGTGGAACGCTTTTCAACAAATGAAGAAAACGCA
>JAQGAO010008067.1:0-10701 GCA_034697705.1 Ommatoiulus sabulosus | reverse complement strand
AAGAATGGCTTATTTTGAAAAAGTCAGGGAAATTCAACGCAGTCATGGCGATCCAAAATTAATATTTCTACATGGTTAGATCAGGGCCCATTTACCGAGTACAAATTTGCACAATTTTTCACATTTTTAAAGAAATTTTTTTAAATTTTTAAAAAAATTTCTGTTTTCAAAATTGTCGCTAGTCAAATGTCGCGATAAAATTTTGCAATTTTGTCAATTTTGCAAAATATGTGACTTTTTCACATTGTCATTGGTCAGGGGAATTTTTTTAAAACCTGGAAAAGTCAGGCAAATTGAAAATGAACTTTATGGGGGGACCCTGCATTGGCTCCTGTCTGACAGACACCAACATGCGCTGCACCCATGTTTTATGCTAATGATTTTCTAATATATTGCATAAATTAGAAAACTAGATATAATTTATTAAGATTATCACTTTTTACATTATGGAAATTACAGGGACATTAATCGATTGGATGCAATTTTGGAGTAAGTTCAAAAGGTAATATAAAATAACAAAGCAGTACTGTTGCTTTGTGTGCTTTTTTATAATCAAATGATTGATAATGCAGTGGCTAATGTTGCTATGGTTCTGTTTCTGAAGTCGGTAAGTTAGTACATTGCACAGTTTATGTGAAAATTTCGCATGCATGTTTTAATGCATAATTGTGACATCAATTCACTTTTTGTCTGCCAAGTAAATAATGAAAAGTAAGTAAAATATAACAATATTTTGGTTTATTTACATGCTAAAAGCTGTAACGACCTTGTTAACGAAGGCATAATTTCACCAGAAATTACAACATTCTTCGTATATACAAATTTAAGAATAATGAAACATAGATACATGTATTTTTGAAATGTATGCAACAAGACCGAACTACACAATTTGTACCATAAAATATCATTAATTAATTATAGAAAGCAACAACACGACCAACAGCAGGATTGCTGAGCAACGTTTCGGGACCATGTCCCTTTATTCAAGCTCTGTTAAGAAAAGAAAAACAACAATATACAACCATCAATACATAATTACACAACGAAATCCAACTAACAATTGACGCTGTAAAATTATGATAGAAAATGAAGAAATCCAACTAAGAAAATACAACATAACAAGCGCATCAGTGCGTGCGGCAAAAACTTCTTTGAACGTCAATAAAATACTGAGTTAATAACGTTAATAAAACGTAAAAAACGTTGAATTTTAGAGGTGTAAACGTTATGATTTAGTGGCTAAAAACGTTGAAATTCTAGGTTTCCAGAAAACACTGTTAATAACGTTAATTACACATAAAAATGTTGAATTTTAGAGGTAAAAACGTTGAGAATTAGAGTTCAAAACGGAAAAAAAAAAAACGTTGAAATTTTTAAAAAATTTTGGAATATTAATTTAATTGATTTTTGTACCTGGCCTCACTAGGCGGCCATAGGTAAAACTGAGTTAATAACGTAAAAAAACGTTGAATTTTAAGAGGTAAAAACGCTGGGATTTACTAGCTAAAAAACGTTGAAATTCTAGGTTAACACTTGTGAACGTAGAACAACTTGAAGATGGCTTCATTTATAAAAAATCATTGGAGAAGAAAATAACGAACTTGAAATTAAAATTATTTTTATTTTACGGCAGTTTTTTTTTTTATAAATTCCACGATTGCTGGAATGAAGATACTGAATTGTATTGTTAATTTTCTTGTTTCTATCATTTTAGATAGCTGGTTTTAAGGTATCTGGTGTCTGCAATTCGTCAATGGTGCAAGATATTCTACTGGAATTTCATTTTTAATAAGGCATTTCCTTTCCATGTTTCACATTCCTTGGTCTTTAGCATTTTGCGGCAACTAGACGATGTAGTAGTTAGCTACTTCAAAAATAAATGCCCATGCATACAAATAAAAGGTGCAGAAAACTGGTGGCCAGCTCATTTCGAAGAGCAATTTTCTCTTCATTTCAATTAAAAATGAATTTTGTCCAAAATCATGGATCAAGACGTTTTCTGCCATGCAAAGTAGTTGAACGTTGAAAAGTCAGATTTTGCATTCGAGAGACCTACTGTAGGTCTGCTGTCCTGACTTTAGTTTTTTTTTTGTTTTCCAAAGTTAACTTCCTGGTGAATGCTGAGACTGTTCCTCTGAAAATCGGCCATAATCCTGGTCCTTTCCAAGGAGGAACTGGTATGGTTTACAATGAGTGGTTCTATTATTGCAGTTTTTGAAGTAATGTTCCATTTTTCTTTCTAGAAGTTGAGAAGTTCAAGGTTGATCATCCTGGAATAAAAGCAGAAAATTGCCAGAGGATAGTTTTGTAGATAATGATTGCAATTTTAAGAAGCTCGTAAAGATAAGCATGAGCATATTTACCATGCATTTGACCTTTGAACTAAAATCTGGCATAGGCCTACATGTCGATGCTCACTTTTTAGTTCAAATTGAAATATGATGGGAATTGTGCAAAACTTCTATCGCAATGGATCACATCTTATTGCCTGGTGTGCCATTTCTTCATGGATAATTTTTTTAAGTAATGTAATAGACATATCATACTTATTATTTGTTTCGAGTTGTTACTCTTGACTTGGCAGATGTTTATTCAAAATTGGGTAAGAGCTACTGTATAATAAGAAATTTTAATTGCAGTGTATCATGCACTGTTTACATTTCTATAATTAATCATCATTGAATGAAAAATGAGGGGGAGAATTTTTGCAGGTATCTAGGAGTGGAAATTGGCAGCATTATTAACAAATGATCTGTTGGTCATGCTTTTCCTTTGATTTCAATTATCTAACCTATGTTCCGATCGATAGCTTTGCAATTATGAGATTGTAATAGGTGCATGTACTTGTTCAAACGGTCAACATTTAATGAGTTTTAAACGAATTTTCTCCTCCAGTCAAAACTTTCTGAAAAAACTAAATCCATTTGATTACAAAATTATTATTTTGTAGAATTTTGCTATATTAATTAAATAATATTACACTGAATCAATTATGCTGAATGCTTTTGGCATACTATCACCATTTTAATACATTTTTAGATGCACGTCCATAATGAATTGCACATTTATGCCAAACAATATCTTTCAGTTTGCATGTTTGAAAAAACAACTAGAGCTTGACTGGAAAGTTGACCACTAAACATGAAACCAATTCCATTTCAAACTGATTGTGGAATTGAATTCAATCAACTTTTTTGTACGAATTGTGTAATAAATTTAATTAAATGAAATAAAGTATTTTATCTCAAGTATCTGTGCATTAGGTGATTTTGGCATGCAAATGGAAAAGGGGTGATGAACTGAAATTGGAACAGAAAAACTGTCAACGATAAAATAATTTTTGTAATGCAGAAAAGGTGGCGATATCACTTTACCTAGCATGGTAGTCGAGTACAGGAAAGCTCAGCCTTATATTCAGGAGACCCGGGTTCGAATTCCAGGACGACTGCCCTAAATTTGGTTTTTGTGGTTTTCTAAAGTTGTTTCAGGTGAATAGTTCTTTCTCGACCGTTATGTTTTGTTGTATGGACGTTTATCTGTTGCACCCCAAAAATAAGTAAATATAAACAAATTTTTTCTTTTGTAATTAAAGACTGAATAGGTTTACTGTACAGTATGTCTATTCCAATAGAAAGATAGGCATTCAGGCTATGTTCATGGCGTTAAATTCATTTAAAACGACCAACATATGTTGCTCATTTTTAAGGAATTAAAAGAAATTCTTTAGTTTTAAGGAATTTATTGCTACACAGATAGCCTGAAGGTTATTTTATTAAATTATCTAATGTTTAGGAAACACATGGAAAGTACTTTGGTGTGATAGCCTGAAGGTTATTTTTAGTAAAATTTTCTAATGTTTATGAAACACATGGAAAGTTCTTTGGTGTGGGCTTTGAGACGTTCTGAGGCTCTTTTATATTAGCGGTACCAGGACCGAAGTTTTACGAATCGTACTTTGACAGTGGTGAAATTTCGCAGTACACATGCGAAATCAGTTAGCTCGTCGATTTCGCATGTGTTTTCACGACTAAAAAAGATCAATTCGTAAAGATTCTGTCGGAGTATCCCTCAGTTATTAATTAAACATTTATCTGAAACTTAAGAATATTTAAATTTCGCGCCAATGGTCATCGTGATTCGTTTTGCAGTACCAGTTGAAGAAGTTAATACATTACCACAAATGACATTACTTTGATACGCATGACCTGTTGTTTTGCTATTGGTAGTTTGTTGGAGAGCATAAGCCGTTCTGTGAAGTTTTGCAACTAGATTTCCAACGCGCTCGTCGGAGCGCACGGAGAGCGCTTTCCAAAAGGCTACGCAGTTCGCGTTGTAGCAGAATAATCATTCAGTTGCCGCAGAGGACGACATGGCATGCGCTGGAAATGAGTATGCCTTGGAATGTTCTTTTTCCGTTCGTTTTGGTCTTCATTTGTGCACTCTCGGCATCTTTGAATATTTTTAAGTACAAATTAGATAGTTTCGAACAAAAATATGGCACCTTCAGTGAAAAGACACGCCTCGAAATGTTGGAAGAAGCGAAGAAAATGTTCTACTTTGGCTATGATAATTACATGAGATACGCATTTCCTATGGACGAATTGGATCCGATTCACTGCCGAGGCAGAGGGCCGGACAGAGATGACCCGTGAGTCTTCGTTTTGGGATTTGTATTTCTGAACTTGAATGTAGGCAAATCATGACCCAGTACCTTGAGACGTTCAGGTCAAACATTGCTTGGTACTAGTGAGAATGACTGGCGTCTCATAGGGTGTACCAACTTGATGGCTTGTAACTTCTTGCAGCTGTTTCGAATTTCACTTGTCGTACTATGACCCAGATTATCGAAATGTCGTATTTTTGTGAAATTGAAATAGTCGTATGTTTCGATAAATTGAGCCAAACATTCCCTGCGTCGCCTTTTATTTTCATCGATCAATGATCCCTCCAACAAATGTGACCTTTTTCAATTGTGGCATATATATTGCCACAGGTGGTTGTTTGTTAATTTGTTCCAGGTTATGATTCATATAACACGGAATAATTTTTTTTTGTAAAGTTTCCAAGCTCGATTCCAAAGATTAACATTCTTAATTTTTTGTTAGGTTGTCTTCCTGTCGCACCTCCTAGTTGCATGCTTTATACCCCTAGCTAGAAGTATATGACTCAAAATTATCCATAGAGTGACAACTGTTAGCTAATTCTGGTTAGCTAAAATATGTAGTTTTAAATGAATATAGAGCTCGTTTAATTTGCTTGTGTTCATACCGTCTGAAACCAGAAATTTGAGACCATTTTTGAGTGGTTTTACTTCTGAAATGGGTCAGGTTCTATGTGATGACCAGTCCGTAATTGATTGTTTTTCGAGAAACTGATTTGTAAACCGTGGCAATGTTTGATTTTGTTACGGTCAAACTGTACGTGTCACAGTTGGTACAGATATTGCGAATTTAACTTGTTAATCACCATGAAGATTACATGATAACTAATTGCAATGAATGTTTCTTGCCAATGATGATAAAACCTGAAAAGGGTTTGCTGTGATAGAGCGCTGGTTAACATATCCCAAATTTTGGGGATGCAATAAAATTCTATTCCCGGTTTGGCAATCCTCTACTTTTCTCCCTCACTAATGTCAAGTGACGTCCCCAAATATACTCAACAGAATATGCTTAATGGTTAAACTGCTGTTTTCTATGTCGTGCCGTTATGGCTGCGCAATTGATTACAGCTTGTAATTGAAATCTTAATATAAGTAGTACTTGCCACTAATTTGTGCATATGGTTTTGGCAAAATTACAGTATCGAGGAAATATGGAACCCTATAGAAGGTGTAGCACACCGAAATAAAATTGTTTTGTTAATTTAACCAATTTCCTCATGTGGGTTGTCTTACTCTTTTGGAATAAAATCCAAATGAAACTTATTTATTCAACTAATTGAAATCGCCAGCAAAATATTAAATGAGAAGGATAAATTGAGAATAGATGTTGTTCACCGTTAAAACAAGATAAAATAATGTAAAAAATTGAGTTTGTATTTTTACAAACTTTAAAAAACGTGTTTTGACTGCAGCAGCAAATTGATGTTAGGGAAGTGTTGTGTCAGCAATAATAATAATCTTTTTCCATGACGACAAAGTTTTTAGCAAAAAGTAGGTATAGCGTACATGGCATCGCCAGGTTGCACAATCTTATATATTTAAAATTCATGACATTGGATTGCCTGTTTGTGGGAATGAGAAATACGTCTGAAAGTTTTATCCACGGGTTTTCCTTACTCAATGTGAAAACAAGTAGCCTACTGCATACATAGACAAAGGTTATTTCCATTACGTGTTTATTAAAATACTTTAGAATCCTTTGTAGCTAGGGTAATTTCTATATGCTTTGTGTCCCTGCATGACAGTCACGAGTAGTTCGCAACCTGAACATTCACACGCATTGTTTGACATTCATGTTTCCTTAAATGTTCATGTCTAAATTTGTAAATTTACAGTATTTCTTTATTCACTTGTATGACAGCTCTTTTCAATAAGTCGAAAATTCACACGCTATCTTCAAAACCTTCACGCCTATGTTATATGAAAGTAGTTGATGAAACTAAATCCCATCGCAGATAAATTCAACAAATATTGAACTGTGCAATATCAGTACAAAAAATTGCTTCACTTTCCAATAGCTTTCTGGAAAATAAAATGTTAATTATAACCTCTGGAGCTGTATTGTAGAACATTTAAAATTGACAGCATACAATAGATTATGTTAATCTCTTTAACTTGTTCAAATTGGTGTGGCATTTTTTGCGGACCATTGAAATTAAATATATATTTAAATATTTTTTTAAAAATAAGCCATTCAGAACCGCTTCTTGGTTATTGGTACTTTGCAAATATTAGTTTTTGCTGCACGATTATCACGTTTTTCTAGAAATTTTCAAATACATTCAGTGACTTCAAAGTCTGGTCTACTCTTTCAAATTCAACATAGGCCTACTGTACATTTGCGTGATTAGATGTCCATCTGTGGTGCAAACCTATTCAGCTTTTAAGCTCTTCTATTTGATCAGAGCAGGCTGAATAAATTGTGACGCATGAGTGAATGTTGCAAGCTTGATCTAAAAAGTGTACTTATTTGATCAAGTGTTGCTGCTTTATACAAATGCTAAGGGTTGAATGTACAGTGTATTTTGTATGCCTTGACCTTTTCCATCTTTTACAGGTCGAACATCAATATAAACGACGTATTGGGAGATTATTGTTTGTCATTGGTTGATTCTTTGGATACACTTGCTGTAAGGGATTTTTTTGTAATTTTTTTTTATTAATGCAGAATAGTTTATGCTAATGTGGTTGTACGTTTTTGGCTTACAGATCATGGGGAATACGACGGAATTCAAGCGGGCCGTTAAACTTGTCATTCAAACGGTTTCGTTCGACAAAGATTGCACCGTGCAGGTGTTTGAAGCAAATATTAGGTGGATAATGGGCTTGTCTTTGGATTGATAATGATTTGCATTGTTATTGTTTGACAAAAAATTTACTTGTGCAATTTAATGTTGCTGTGAAGGCTTTTGGGTGGATTGCTTTCCGCGCATTTGCTCATTACGGATTCCAAACAACCCTTTGGAGACCTTGTGCCTGAAGATTATGATCGTGAACTTTTAGATCTTGCCAGCGACCTGGCAACCCGTCTTCTACCTGCCTTTGAAAATACCAAGACGGGCATCCCATTTCCTAGGGTAAGCTGGTGCCTTTACAATTTACTTGATGCCTGTTATGAATGTAGTTTATGATTTTTGCTTCTGAATTTGCAGGTCAATTTGAGAGATGGTGTGCCTGAAGGGTGTGCGACACACACTTGCACTGCTGGAGCAGGATCTCTATTGCTTGAATTTGGAGTTCTCAGTCGCCTTCTTGGTGATCCCGTTTTTGAAGGAATGGCAAGACGTGTCAATCGTGTACTTTGGAAATACCGTTCTGAAAACACTGGACTTTTTGGTAAGCTGCTTTTCATTTTTTAGGTCAGCCTTCCATAAATTGTTTGACGGTCTGTTACTTGAAACACCTGAAATACTTGGGAAGGGCAAATAACAAGACACTGTTTTTCACACCACTGGAAATTGAGTTAACGCATTTATTCCACGCATTTGAGGAAACTTATAAACTTCTCGATCTAATATAGGTAATGTGATCGACATACAAAGTGGCCGCTGGATTGGAAAACTGAGTGGCTTAGGTGCTGGTTTGGATTCTTTTTACGAGTATCTTTTAAAAGTGGGTTTCCCAAGCATCGTAATTTTGATCCATTCGCCACACTTGTAAGTGACATGATTTTTTGTTTGTAGTCTTACATTTTGTTTGGAGAGGATGAAGATTACAAAATGTTCAACGATACATACCACTACATAAAGCAGTATATGAGAAGAGGGTAATAGCTCTTTTTTGCCAGCTTAGAATAGTTAGTAAGTCTTAGTGGGAAGATTTCCATAATTTTATGTCTTATTTAGTCGACCCCACTGTAACCGTGGGGCAGGTGATCATCCACTTTACGTCAATGTGGACATGCACAGTGGTGCTACACATACAACTTGGATTGATTCCCTTCAGGCGGCCTTTCCCGGTATTCAAGTATTGACTGGAGATGTTGAAGAAGCAATATGTGCCCATGCTCTATACTATGCCATTTGGAAGTTGTACGGTGCATTGCCAGAACGTTTCAACTGGCAGAGAGTGACACCCGATGTAATGTTTTATCCATTGCGTCCAGAATTGGTGGAATCGACCTACCTCTTGTACCAGGCCACTCGTAATCCATTCTATCTGCACGTTGGTCAAGAAATTCTAATTGGAATTAACAATCATACTAAATCGAAGTAAGTCTTGCCTGGATGTCTCATTCATCAAATGTCTTGTCACAGTTGCCCGTTTTTATACCAACTTGAAAAAACCCGCTTTCTGAAACTACACCACCAAGTTGTAAAAAGTAGGTCATCTCTTAAAAAATCTTTAAAGTTTAGCATGTTATGGCTAGATGATTTCCTGATTTTATGGACTTGAGCAGTTTCTGGATGGGGAGGGCTCTGAGGACTACAATTAATTACTTAAGTATTTTTGGGATGTTTGATATGATTTTCTGACATCAACCTTTTAGTTATGATATGGTTTAATATGTTAGTCTGAACAAATAATATATGGGATTGAATTTGTTTGTACTTCTATTTCAAGGTGTGGCTATGCAACAATTCATAATGTGGTAGATAAATCATTGGAAGACCGAATGGAAAGTTTCTTTCTTAGTGAAACTTGTAAATATTTATATTTAGTAAGTCCTGCAATTATTTTAGCAAGTTGGTACTGCTAACAAGCTCTACAAATATTTAAAAATTTCTTCATTTTAGTTATTCGATAAGGATAACTATGCTAACACCCATGCTGCAGAATATATTTTCACAACAGAGGGACACATCCTTCCGTTGCTGCATGATTTTCGTAAAAAGCCATGGGCTGAAGATATTTTTGAGGATGATGATAATAATGTTGACCCATTAACTGTGACACTGCTTCAACAACCAGCTAAGTCAACTGTTGTAGACACCAGTGTTTTGCCAAACTCCATTGCACCCAACCACTCATTCACCAGCGTATGTTATTTAAATTCATCCAACTTTGATTATATTCTTCTTCTTTTAATTTACGAATAATAACTTTTGCGTAAAGTATTTAGAGTGCTTATAAAATGAGATAACAAAAGTAAGAACAATGGGTCATAAAAGCTATGCTTTAGGTTATCCAATAATTTTGGATTATGAACCTGTTCTCACTTATGTAAATGCAGCACTAAAATAAATAAGCTTCCTATATGGCAGTTTTTAGTTTTAGTTTGTTTAATGTTTGTCGTTTTATTTTATTCTTCAAGTGTGAAAAAGTGGACGAGGAACACCACTTCTTCTTACCAATGAAGCGAAGATATTTTTCACAAATTCATGCTGCTCTTGGTTTGGAGGATTAATAAAATTGTAATTGTTTTCTTCACAATTTCATCTAGTTGATACATTGTAAACAGTTGGGACATTCTCCCTCACAGTCTGTGATTTAGAGAAGTGCCTTTTATTACATGGCTTACCAAAGAGTAAATATAAATATGTATATCATGCAGATTTTATCTTGGTTTGGCATTATTTTAATAAACGAGTCATGTTTTTGAAATATGCTGTATGAGCATCAATTGGCTTTATGCTATGCATAATATAATTGGAATACAGCTGGTAAATAAATTATGCTAATCCAAGTTGCTGTTTGGGAAGTTTTTTTTTATATCCAATATATTTTATATTCTTTTATGTAAAATTTTTCTTTGAAAAATCAGAAGAAATTCTCAAAACACTGTTTTAATTATTATTATTATTAGTAGTAGTAGTAGTATTCTCGCCGAGAAATAAATATTCCACATTGCCATTTTATCCATGTGTTGCAGTAGTTATTTAAACTTGCATAGCATGTAACTGCATTAGTTATGGGCATGACACATGAGTATTAATTAACACTTCAATATTGATGTTGTATTCTGATGAAGTATTTTATAAGTGCCTAAGAATTATCATGATTAGCATTAATATGTGCTATCAATAGGATGGGAGACCACTGGCGCCACCCAGCGGGCTAACAAGTGCTAATTGAAAACGCATTAGCACTTGTTAGCC
>JAQGAO010008066.1:0-10701 GCA_034697705.1 Ommatoiulus sabulosus | reverse complement strand
ACTTGCACGTGTGTCCCAACTTGGGACAACGTGCTACATCCATCTTTCAACAATTTAGAAAGGTGACTAGCAAAAAACGTGTAAAAAACGTCACGCCATGTGGACCTACGGCGCTTCTACTGTGGACGATAATTTAGACAGGCAAACTGCTGCTAAATGGCCGCCAAATTTAAACAATTTAACGTATTTTTTTTTTTTTTCTTAAAAAACAAGAGTTAGTCGAAATTATAGGAAGTATGCTAAATACTCAAAAGTAATCATCAGTGGTCCAAACTAACAAGCCAGAGGAAACCACGAACTGGATTAGGAAATCAAACAATTTTAAATTCTCTCCAAGTCAATTAATAGGGATCTAACTGACAGTTCAGGGTAGGCCCAAGCTAAGAATTTCGAACTTTCTAGAGAAAGTCTCGGACCTAACCTTGTGGAGAAATTAAAAATCCGAGTTTTACTCAGGGGAATCTTCAATTTTAAGAGAATGAAAAGATTGATTCGAATGATGCCATTTTTCGTAACACGGTATTAATGGTTGGCCCCTGAGGAATCGTGATGCATTAAGAAAGAATGACTATATCGAAGCAATTACTTTGCGAATAATATTTTTTTTTGCACACAATAAGGAGCAGAAATTCTGTTCACGCATCATAAAATAATAATTTCAAACATTTTCTCAAAAAAATAAGTGAACAACCTATAAACTTTATATTTACGTTAATGTCCTATTGTTGAGTGTTTCTTGCATTTGCAATAGGCAAGAAAAGTTTTAAAAGAAATATAGGAGACTGCTGTACTTTATCGAAATTCTGGAGCTAAAATAGGACAATGCTGAAAACTAGGGCACGATTGATAGTTTATTGGCACCTTTAAGAGTCCCCATATCAACCCTACTGTATTTGCTGACACGTACAGTATTTTGGCAGCGCCAATTACTAAAGAGCTGTTAAAATCATACCAGGAATAATGCCACAAACATCAAGTGCTTTAACAAAGGTAGGCCGTAGCATGTTCTATCGCTTACAAGTAAATAGAAAATCAGGAACGGCATCTTCAATGAAGCATGACCTGGTGCTCCAAAAGGTTCACCTCTGTGCAGACAAAAGCGTGGTCTGGAGAACCCTGCGATCAACCTTAATTTGCGGGGTGTTACTTTAAATAAAACAGTTACGACTTAACAAGGTTAACTGGACTGACTTCTTGCCCGCTCATCTTTATGCATAAAGGCTGCAAAAAACATAGCACAGTGGCCCTGCTAAATGAAATGCACCATATCAAGATATGCGTGGCAAGGATTAATTTGAGGTGTGACTACCAAATAGCCTAATTAAATCTGACGCCATGAAAAGCGCAGACAGACGGAGAACCACGGTCAAGACACCTTAAAATGACCTGACCATGATTTCAATGATAATTAGCGAGGAGCTATAATTAATTCTGGCAAATCAGAGCCATTATCTTCGGTGCTCAATTCCCTGAAACAATACTATGCCTGCGAGGTTTATCTTCACAAATGTGACATGATTTGTTATGGCTGCGGGCTAATGTTCAACTTGAAGTAAGTTTCGGGAGCAACCCATCTAGAAGTCAGGTCTTGCAAAACCTGCAAGGGCTTGATTGACTCTAATTTTATAATTTTTAACAATTTAAAAAATAATATTTCAAAATTATCATAACTAGATTGTCACGTTAAAGTGATTTATTATAAAACGTATACATGTTCCTTTCTGATTCACTATTACTACTGTATATCTCATAAGATAAAACAGCATCACTTGCCAATTAAATCCTACTCCTAGATTTCATTTATTAATGAACCACTAAAACTCAGAAAACATTCCAGAAAACTCTATGCTTGAGTTTTTCCTATTTGAATACTAATTTTTTCTGCTCATAGCAATGAAAAGCTCATCTGTTCACATTAGTCGAGTAAAACAAAAGTGAAACTCTGTGCTTAAGGCGCAACACTATCTGTTCTGGGTATCTTCGGACTATGCTGAGCCCTTGACAAAAGCGCCGTGACCCTTTCGTCGCCAACACTTAAGTGGTCTTACGATAAGGCAGGCAACGCGCCTGAGAGCCTCTTCAGGGCCTTAACAACGATGTCAACACCCTCCTGATGGAGTTCAAATATCCTCTACAGGATCACGATTTCCCCTCTCAATCGAAAAGCGTTCGTTGGCTGAAAGCAAATGACCCAAACACATTTTTTGACAGATGCATTTTCAAGGATGGACATATGGTTGAATAATCGCGCAGATGGGCAACAAATAGATTGATGGTTTAAAAAAGACACTCCAGGATCCCGAATAACAATTAAACGTAATAAATGAAACACTCTTCAAAAACAACCAAAGGAGATTTAACCCAACTTCGCATATGACGACCGAGAAACTATAAAGAAGGGTCATTTGCCAAAATATTTTTTTAATGCTAGCCAGTTACGATCATTTATAAGTTAATAAGAAATGTAATTTACCACTGACGTATACTTATTGCAAATTTCATGTACTTTATATCTCAACCCAAGTACAGAATGATACCATGAAAGTTGTTCAGAACAACATGTCTAATGTACAGTAAATGTGTGCATTTACTTTAGCTTCACATAGAAACTAAAACGTGAAACCTCCATATTTTGAACTATGTAATATGTGCATGTATAAAAAAAAATCAATGAGAAAAAAGAAGAATTCCATTGTCATTTTGCATAATCTTTGAAATTGACAGAATCATCAGTCAACACCTACTGCTGCTCACGGCCAACATCATAAAAATGACTTCTCCTCCCAAATAATCATTTAAGAAATGTTTTTAGATGAATAAACTTGTAACAAATTTTAAAAAAAAAAGACTTACATGCAATTTGAGTCAATTCTAAATTCAACTATAGTATGTCTGAAGAAAATACTGAGAGGAAAGAAAAAAAAAGGCCATTTTGGATTATTTAAACTGATTCTAGAACGAGACAACATCTTTTTTAAATGTTTTATCTACGTGCATTCTATATACTGTACAGGTATACACGGACAACACAGTGAAACATTATTTGAAACCAGTCAAATAAAAAAAATTAAAGTACACGAATAAATTTTAACTTCTCTCACGCAAGCACAATTAGAGAAGCCATATTTGGGATGTAAAAAAATATCCCAGGCGCATTAATTAATGCATCAATGCTATTAACATTAAAGTTCAAAACAATGTTTTCAACTTTTTCACCAATATTATCTAGGGCTAGCTACGAAACCAGTTTTAAGACTGCTTAAAATTGTTTCTGTATCAACCTAATAAGATGCAATACCAAACAAATGTCTCGACTATTCTATGTTTTTTTATACATGCCGATAAAGCATTCCTATAAATCAACTCTCAATGAGGTCGTTATAACGCGTGTTATTAACGAATTAGTGTTACTTTTTGCACAATCATGAGTATTTTTGAACGAATGCATTACGAGCAAAGAAAAATCTTTCTTTTTCTTAGGCTATAAGCAAGAAGCACAGTTAGAAGAAAAAGAACAAAGTTGAAAAGAAATGTTTATTATTGTTTCTGTCAAAGATATGGAAAAGAAGTCTTGCAATTTCTACATTGCAAACAAATAGTACTAAGAATAGTCCTTTTTTAATAAAGCAAACTTTGCCATTGAAGGTAATAATTGTACGCAACAATGCTCGTGTCACCCAATTAGTGATGAAAAAATGTAACATATGCAGTAAATTTAACTTGTACAACGCGTTCAATTGAATTCCCATTAAAATACATGTATACACAAAAGCATTCGAATACTTTTCAATAAAAAAAAATGTTCGATAACTTCAAACTTATGAAACACAGTTGACCTCAAGCGCTGATACAAGTAGATTGCGAATTAGGATGATAATTTTCTGGTTTCATGTTTCAAAATAAACACGTTTCCAGATCGAGGCATGGGAGGAGTCCCATTAATACCTGATAATAAAAGTCATAAATAATGTCCAGATTAATATTATGACGGAGAAACAAGTAATTAGCACATCAAATGCATTTGTCTTCCGCCCTCGAAGTAGAATATGACATTTGTAATCTACGATGAAGTGTTTTCAAAGTGAATAACGGTGAAGTCGTCATTTTTTTAATCCATGACTTAGTGAGGTCAGTGTGCGATTGAATTTTTATCACTGGGACATTTAGCCCCATCAAACCGAATGAAATGATCAACGGAAGATGGTCAAGTTTATGCTGAAGTCCGATCACCCAGAAAGGGAAAACGCAAGTTTCGGAGCATTTCCGAACGACACATGCCACAACAGCAATTAAAAACGAGGAGACTTTTTTCCCAGAAGAATTTCAGACTAAAATTCGTTAAGTCAAGAGGCCATGAATTAGCCCAGCAGGGGCGCCCTTGCACCCTGTAGAGATTAGCGTTTAGTTATTCAACACCGTCTGCCTACCTACCTGTACTTTTTTTTTCTGGGAAATCTGACTCGTCTTCGCATGCAAACAATGTACGAGCGCTCGAACGCCTTTGATGCATAACTTGTTATTAGCGCATTTTAGCCACAAACGTGAAATCAAGATGGAGGATGGTCTATGAATTATTGTTTCTTTACATAAAGCGTGTAGGAAGGACATGTGTAAACGCCAAAAAAAATCATCCGCAACAGCGTGTGTGGGCTTCCAAAGAGATCCCTCCACGAGATGAAAATACGCGAGGAATGAAGATAGGTAACATTCTTTTTTTAGCGAGAGGCACATTTTTTGGAAAACAGTTCGATTAAACCAATTTCATCTACATTTATTAATTTAAAAACGTTTATCGATTCGAGATGTTTTCCGAACAAGAAATTTAGATTACCAATCTAAAATATTTGACATAATACAGAGAGATTCTAAAGGTATAAACGATAATACTGTAAAGCAGACGCCCCGGCCAAATTATAACAGGTTTTAATGCAAATGTGTATACATATCTGTATAGCCTACTGTATGTACAGTATATGGTTCGTACTAACATTTAAATACATTTTTCTAAAATTTAAAATTCTAAAATCTAAAATTTAAATACATTTTTCTAAATTGCCATAAGCAATGTCAAGAATTTTCAGAAAATTCAAGTACACTGTTTAAAAAATTTAGTCACATCGGATTTTAAACATGTACATCAGATACGGTATCTCCTTGCTCTCAATGATTAGGATATACATCTACTGTATGTGCATGCTTGCTAAGTTTACCTTTTTTCAAGTATCTTGAAGGTTTTGTTTGAAACATCCTTGTTCTCGATGATTCTAGGTTGAGGACTCGTCAAACATTACGGCATAAAGTATACAGTTCGTGTAATACGTTATTCATCAAAACATTTAGCCTTTACTAAGCCATTTTATGTCCAGTCAGTCGTGAAATGTTTTGGCAGGCGGCGGTACATTTAACAAAGTTACGAGGAATTCGATTTACAATTTTCTGTGACCTGCCCCATTTCATTACCACTCAAATATTATACAGTATACTGAAATACCCAGTTATTTAATGGACTTTCTGGCATAGGTCTAATTATCCGCATAAGAATTCAAATGAGATAATAATCAATTTTACAAACTTTTCTCATAAAATATTCAGAGGGTTTTAAATTAAATTATGCGCACATTAAGTATATTAATTAAATTGCCTGCAGTCACACGTTACAAGTGTGCCGGCCTGGTGCAAAATGCAGCATATTTGAGATTTTTATGTGAAATAATACCAGCTCGTAAATTACTTTCTAGCCATTTTCCAGGATTAATGTTAACTGTATGTTAATCGCGACACGCGGTTGAACCGAATGTATAAAAAGTTCAGAGACCCACCTTCAGGGGTTCATTTTCTCCTGAAATTTAAATGAAAAAAGGCAATTTTAGACGTTAAGAAGCCGCTTTTTAAATTGATTTACAGGCGACACCATGAAACATGGCATTTTAGTCACAGTAAACAGGCCTATCTGTGCTCCTAAAATTAAACGTTATTCGTGTATCAAGATGCTAACATCAAACCTGTATACATTACAAATTGGGGAAACGAAACAAAAAAAAAAAAAAAAAAAAAAAAAACAGCACCAAAGTTCCGAAATCTAGCCCGTGTTAGGTTTTTACGAGCCTCGGTGCAACACTGTTTCGCCAATGTCACCCTATTTGCCCACGGCGATAATGGGCTCTTTAAAATGCAATACAAATACCTACTAAATACTTAACAGTTGAAAATATGTTGTAAGCTTTTTTTTCTTCCACGAGGGACATTTCAAAAATATAGACTACTGCAACTAACAATGTATAGACGGTGGACTTTTGAAGGAAAAACAAGGGACATGCTGCCTTATTCTCAGTTGCATTATTCGTTTGTAGATTGTTGATTGAAAATGTTCAGAAACTTTCAAAGAACGTCCAGGTGAAAAGTCAGTTGTGGGTGCAACTGGCAGCTTCTGCCTTTATGGATTGCGCAGAGTGAGGGTCAAAATTAGATTTTAAATGGAGGAACTGTTTGACACTTAATTAACAAGGATAATTTATTGTAGGTTAAAGTAGCCACAACATGTAACGTTTCATACATTCGTTGTAAATGTTTTTCCCAAACTATATTGATGATTCTTATGACATGGCTAGCACAGGGTGAAATTTAAAAAAATTAACAAAACTAAAATCTAGCAACATTGCCATGGATGTATTTACGACAAATTGAATAACGCAGCATTGCCATGTTGAAAGGGAAGTTAAGAAAACATTTCATCAGCAATTAAAATTAATACGAGCCTTGGCGATCCATTATAACTACATTTTAAAAACTTGTCCAATTACCGATTATTTAAACTCGAATTTTGTGCAACCGATCAGAAATTTCAAAGCATCGCACATCGCAAATGCGCGAGCTGTTGATGTAACAGTGCTTTTCGCATGACCCCTGATGCGTCTCGCAAAATAAGAGTTTCCTAAAAACGTTAAGATATACTCTTTAAAGTATTTAAGATATTTCTTTCCGTCGTTGGAGAGATTAAGATAAAGTGGAAGTCGTAAATTAATTCCTAAAATGAGGCGATTTAAGTCTTAAAAATTAAATGCTTTTCTTGTTAGACAGCTACTGATACGAGTTTAGTTATTCATTTCATGTTGGTTGAAATTAAGAAAACGGACTCCGAAAGGTATAGCTATTGTGTCCACGCAGAAAATGGATTAAGAGCGGGATAAGCGACAGGGGCGAGGGTGGGGTTCCCATTGATTACGGGAACATAGTTGAGGGGAATGGAAAATTAAAGTGAAACAAATAACCTCAACATGAGCAGATACTACAACGTTCATGTTGCATTTAATTTAGAGCACATTTTATTACTACATTTATAGACGTCATTCTTATAGAAAATGTGGTGCGGAATACAAATAAAAAATGAAAGAGCAACGACTTATTGCGCTGAAATTTGGGACTGAATTCTTTAAAATGCAAATCAACATCGCTGCTTTGATTAGCTTGAAAGAGAACAAACTAATTCCCTACTCAGCTGAACCATGCAGCTATACTATTATAGAGATGTTCAAAATGCTAAAGGACTTTCATATATTAATTTGATATTAACGAATTAATGGTCAATCAATGAGTGCGAGTGTCATTATATTTGATGGTCACTACTCACTAGTTTTCCTAATGAATCGTAGTATTATTTTATAATCTGTTTAGCAGAACGACCCTCTTTTGGAGTTATAAAACCAAAGTACTGTGATTAAGCTGACAATGAGTGCCATCTATCGTTAATTGTAGGAAACGTGTCCGGAATGCTGTCTCAAGCCTTTGGTTAATTTCTACTAGTGAAACTGGTATAATAAAACGTGATCAAAATATTTAAATACAACGGCGTGACAAAATATTCAGGCCATTAATCCTCAGAAATCGAGGGAAAAAAATAATATCCTGCGCTTTAATTAAAACTGCTTCGCAATATCTCAAAGCCTAAGATTGTCTTATCAAAAGATGTTACGCATGCGCTACTATTTTTATGATTCATGTTCTTTGGTCAAGATCATTAAGAAATACCAATACATTTATCTATGCACACCCACAGTACTTTCATTACTAAGCCGATTTTAGAGATCACGATGCTTTCTTAAACGTGGCCCACGCGCAAGTTATATTGCTACTTCATAAACAAAAATGTGCATGCGTAATTCAACAGGCCTTGCACGAGTTGTTGACATTCAGTAATTTTGCATGTTAAGTGAATTGTTATCGCCAACGAGTTTTGACCGACCACCACACCCTTGTTTCTTTAAAAAAAAATAAACGCAACTAAAGTGTATACAGAAGATTCTAACACCAAGTTTTACTTTATAAATAATGCGGCTTTTCAAACTTCAGTGTGCCAAACGGCTTACATTGCATACGTTAATATAACTTTGAAAAGACAACTTCAAATTTCAAGTAATATACATGTAGGACCTGTAGCACAGATGTTAAGCAATAAACATAAGATAGGTGTTAGCAGAACTTCTTCGGAGTTTATAGCCTAAGAAGTGTAGTTTATTATAAAGTGAAATCAGACCAATGTTTTCTTTGGCATAAAACATTTTCAATTCATCAACCCCTTGACCCAACATGGTCTAGTAACTCGTACAAACATAATTATTGCAAACTCCTTTATTTTTTCCTTAACTTATTTTATTTCTATGAGTTTATAGCGGCCGAATATATCCGCCCTTCCTTGCATGAAACGTATTTGGCATAGTTTAAACAACACCCCATCACGACATGTGAATGACTCAAAGACTGGGACAGTAAGAACTACATTGCACCCCCGCTTCTACCTGTAGACTGACACGACTCAAAAATTATCAAATGTCGGTTTAAGACGTTTTATACATGTACAAAATGTACTGTACTTGCCCCACCACATGGCACTGTATGTGCTGACTGTAGGGTATTGATTTGAATTGAGTATTGTCATTTTACTTCATTTTGCAGCCAGTCTTCATAGTATTTGTAAAATTGTAAACTTGTGTTTTCCCCATCCTCCCCTTCTTTCCCTCTTCCAGTTACTGTCGTCTTTCAATTTCTTGCCCTTCCCTTCCCTTTCCCTTTTCCTAATCCCTTCCATTACTTTTACATGTACATGAATGTCGTTATATTTCCCCCTACCTGCCCTATACCGTAAATACAATTATTCTTTGACCAATCTAACAACTGCATTCACATTTCCTTTCCTTTTCTGAAAATGGCTTCCCTTCCCTGTCACCAACGTTTCCCTCCTTAAATCATCCTATCCCCATTTACTCCATTTTCCTTTTTTCCTCGATCCCTCACGACTATGTTATCAACATCAACTGTCGCCAGCACCACCTGCCCGCAGCCCTTTGCAAGACGACATCAGACAGGCACATAACTGGCAATGAGCGCAAACTGGACATCACAACCCTGTGGGTCTGCGGGAGAATGGCACGCAACAAAAACAAACTAGTAAGTGGTGCTGATCTACACCATCGATGGCGGACGAGCCAATGTTTTCCTCAATGAGAAAAGCTTTCTTTTAATTGAATGCTTTTATAATGGCCTCGACGACAACATCTTACACCGAAATTCATTTAACTTTCACCAGCAATCAATAGCCCGTTGATGGATTTTGATTGGCAGGATTGCACGCTCATCAGTCGCTAGATTTGTTCGTTCCCATTAACGGACGTCCCAATACGTCGATGCGGCCAACACTGGCGTTTACTTTTAACAGGCGTTTAAATAAACGCCGCCGAGTCATTCTCCAGAACTGCCTTCGGAGTAGCCAGTCGACGCCAAAAATAAGAAGAAGAAAAAAACAGTTCAGGTAGAAAGCTTTCCGATTAGCGGGTCACACCCATTAGCCTTATAAGACCACGAGGTTCCTAATGCACTACTAGCCCCCAGTGCACGTTGTAAATTAGAAAACGCGAGTCTGGACCCACAAAAAAACATGGCGACTCGCCTCATCGGGACATACAATCTCCGCCAGTTTATGAACAAGGAAAACGAATTTGGATTGCATTTTTTAATAACTGGGCGTTACTTGGCGCGCTCTTTTATCGTTTGATAACAGTTTACGTCCGAGTGTGGGCTGAACCGCTTCGCTTGGACATTCTGACCCTAGATGGCACGGCCGAGCAATGCTCTGGTCGAGTTAACGCTCGGAATGGCGCAGCTTGTCTCACCCAGAAGCTATAACAGGGTTCCCCCCATAAGTTTCCTTTGCAACTTCCCTGACTTTTCCAGGTTTTTAAAAAATTCCCTGACCAATGACAAAACCGATACACTAAAATATTTTGCAAAATTCACTAATTTTTAAAAGCAATTTGCATGAATAAATTTTGAATTCAGAATACGTTGAGAATTTGTATTCGGATAACGTGGGAAATTTTGCAACTTTGTCCTCGGAAAACGTGGAAAAATTGTCCTCGAAAAACATTGGAAATTTTGCTATTTTGTCCTCGGAAAACATTAGAAATTTTGCAATTCTGTCCTCCGAAAACGTGGAGAAAATATTACCAATTTCTACTCGGAAAACGGAAAATCTTGCAAATTTATACATGTACTCGGGAAACGTGGAACATTTTGCAAATTTCTACTCGGAAAATGGAACCTGAGCTAACCATGTAGAAGCATTGATTTTGGATCGCAACAACATGACTACGTTGGATTTCCCTGACTTTTTCAAAATAAGACACTCTTCCCTGACGTCTCCAAACATTT
>JAQGAO010008065.1:0-10701 GCA_034697705.1 Ommatoiulus sabulosus | reverse complement strand
GGACGTAATATGGCCGAAATTTTGGACGTTATTGGCACAAAGTCGGGACGTCATCTGCACCAGAAATGCTACCTGGGTTACGACACTAAGTCATCCATCGGAAGAGCCATGGCTAATGACTAACCGAATTAGTCGTACATGAACGATTAGTCGTTAGTCTTGATTAATCAATCGACTAAGAAATGCCCATCACTGATACTGTATGTCTCTAAATTAAGCAAGGTTCATTAAGGGAATGTACTTAAAGGGTTAGCCTTTACATGTACTGTAAATATATGTTGTCTACTTACTTTTTGTATTGCACGATAAGACTTTCTGATTGATAAACTGCCATTCCAACACCAGTCAAGAAAACGAAAAACCACATTGTTTTCAAGTAGAAATCTTTTGAATTTCCCAACTGATTTAATCCTGGTATCGTCGTATATTGTAAGAAGTTGCTTAGCACACTCGAAAAATCTTGGCTTGTGGCTTGTTTTTCTGACAGATTTTTGGCAGGATCTAATTTTAAAAATAACAACATAGAAGTTTCGTTTTGATTCACAAAAAAGTTGAAAATAATGTAATCAAAACTGAGAAAAAGTTTATTTTATTTATGATTTTGTTAACTACAAAATTAATCAGAAATATACTGGTCAATCATGATGCTATAATATGAAATTAAAGGAAAATAATGAATAAATTTCAGAAAAAGAAAACGTTAACATTGTTTATCAAATCACAACTATTTTTCCAAAAAATAACTGTTTTTAAAAAAGATAAACTAATTTACCAAGAAAATGATACAATTTTATAAAAAGCTAAATTGTTTTTCTCCCAAACCGACGTAATTTTTAAAACATAATGTTTAAAAATTTTAAACTATTTTCCCAGGTAACCAATACGATTTTTGCAAAGAAAAGTTCAATTGTTTTTTAAAAAACACAAATTTAAGAAATGATCATCTTTTTAATATTTTATGATGATCGTTTTTCACACAAAAACTTATTTTTTAATTCATGAAATATTATAATAAATATTCGCGATAAAACTAATGTGTTATTCACTTACCTGGTGATGTTTCTTCATTCACAGGACTAACAACAAAAACTCTGAATTTTCCTTTCTGTTTATTTTTGAAAATAATGCGTTTTTCAACAAACATCTGAAGTATTTTGAATTGCCAAAATGCAGAGAGATATAAAGCTTGTCCAAATAACTTGATATTTTGTCATGCTATGTGTTGAAAATTATGTTTTTGCTGTTAAAAGTTTAATAAGAAACACTTAATTTTATCTGTCCATACAATATGAGGGTCAATTTGTTACGCTTGACATTTTCATCTATTTTGATAAATTGTGTCTTGTCATAACAACTAAAGAAACATTGACAAATCAATGAAAACATTAAACACGAATCATTCATCAAGTTATCGTGATATGTTTTTGACATATACATGTAACTACAGGGCAGTAAAGCATATGTCTTTGTTGTAACTTTATTGTGTTTTTTATACTGAAAACTACATGTACAATCAACATTATATTTGAATGCCATTTTTTAGCCCACTACCAAAAAGAATTAAAAAAATCATAACATTTTGTAGGATAATAGGTGTTTCTCGTTTTACATTTTTATTTTTAAAAAAATGTGTATTTGTACCGTTTTTACAACATTTTTAAAAGTTTTTCTTATAAAATCATATCACTTTTCGCTTTGTTAAAATTGCATTTCTTCATTTTATTTTGGAAATATAGTATTTGTTTGAATTGTTTTTCGAAAAAAATTCAAAAATATAAAATCGTACAGTTTTTCTAGAAAAGTGTTTAGCTTTATTTTATTTATACTACAAATCATTAATTTATAACAAGAAAACAAAGAATTGTTTTAATTTGTTGACAATCGTGTATCATTCTTCCAAATGAATAGCATATATTATTCTCGTAGCTGCTGTTTTATTTAACCTGAAATGAAATAATTATCCAAAAGTGTCACTATAGTTTCTATTTTTAATGATTTTCATTTATTTAAAAATGTATACGTATTGTATGACTTAATTTGCATTATGACTTCCCTTGCCAAATGCTACTATGTGCTGACTGTTGAGTAAAGAATAGAATAGAATAGAAACCCCAAAAATCCCCGGAATTTCTATTACGAAGGCAGCACAGCATAACGTGGATGTTGTTAGTGTTTGCAATCTCTCAGGGGCATATTGATCAAATTCTGCTTTAAAACTACACAAATTCAATTCAACTCAGTACACTACTGTCAGCATGAAAATTCCTTGTGGTAGGGGAGCAAAGGTCATTGTACCCATTTGCTTGAAGTTTTGCTTCAATCTTGGAAAAATGTCTTTGAAATGGCAGAATGGCATGATAATTTTTAAATTTTTCACGAATTTCAGTTTCAATAATGAAATTTCATTTTTCAAAATGTTACCTTTCCCATTAATTTCTGTTAACTTTGGTGTTAAATTTAATATATCCATCGCTTATAATTCATATTGTACAGCTAATATATTGAAATAAATAATAAAACTGCTAAGATATCATTATTGTTGGTAAAACTGTCATATTATTCTTGGTGATGGATAAAAGAATTGACATTTGCTGGTGAATGAGTTACTAAACATCCATTTATTATAAATGTTGGTTGCACTCCCATGAACATTTTCACATGCGCCGCATTTTCAAACTCGTTAAATAAATCTAGCCATGAGTTGAAAATTACTTGAATGAAAAACATTAAAACTCATTCGTGAATGTGAAGCATAGTGAAGGTCCGTTTCTCGCAATGTTCAAAATATCCATAGGCAAATTTTTCAAAATTTTCAGTTTGCAGTTTTAACTATCATTAAATATATACCTAAGTTAGGTAGTCTGTCCACGCAGGAATATTTTTCTTTTTGAACAGTATTTTCTGCTAAATTTACGATATCCATCGTTAATAATTCAAATTGCGCGGGTTTTTAAGCCCCTGTTTATTGTTACTAGTTTTTCTTAATAGAGGGCGCCCTAAAACTACAGTCCACTCTATTTTCGAACAAATGGCAACAGTTCTGGACGAAGACACCGAATGTTTGATTTTATTATGGCTGTACAGCAGAATAAGAAGAAGAAGAAAAGAATCGGCTATTAGAAGAGAATTGGCTTTTAGAAAAAGCAATGCAGAAAAAGTGAAACGTTTGTCATTGACTGCATCTAGTAAGTATCGGACATTGGCTAGCAATTTAAGGCCTCGCCAACCGATCAGTCCACCAACATTGCCAAAGGAAAATGTGACTCTAGTGTCCAGTGTTGACCAGGACAGGACACCCCCAGTAACGACGGAGGTGGTCACTGTGGGGAGGTCGATCCTGAAGAGAAAATACCAGAAAAAAGCTGCCAGGAGGAGATTCTGGGTTAGGCCATGCCTCAAGGATCGTAACAGAGTGGCCGGAAATAGCAGTAATCTTGTACAAGAACTGAAAAAGGAAGATGAGGAATATTACCAAACGTAATTTATTAGTATATTTAAGATTAACTGTTTGCCATATTGCATTAATTCGCTGATGCACTGTATAGGTTGCACTAGGTAGTTTGTGCTGCCTATATCATCGTTATATTTTATTTTTACAGATATTTCAGAATGAACCCGGAGCAGTTCACTTTCTTATTAAAGCTAGTGGAGCCCGCAATATCAAAGATGAACACGAACTTTCGAGATTGCATATCGGGAAAGGAAAGACTAGCTATTTTACTTAGGTAACAGCCGACACATAATTCAGAAAATCACTAACTTTGAAAGTACTTTTTGCAACTGCCAATTTGCTTTAGAAAGGGTGCAAAATTGTAAAAATTGTCATGCAATTCATGCAAATAATTTACACTTTTAAAAAGCAAAAACAATAAAAAAATTAAAAAATCCGCATTTCATTAAAATAAATTCCATCTGTAATGTCAACATTCGAATATTTAGGAAAATCATTAATACATGTTTGCAAGGTCTGTTTGATAATTTTGAAATAATTCAATGTACTATTACAATGCATACAATTTATTTATAAGTATAATTTCCAATAATGTTTTAGGAAAACGAATAATGCATACAATTTAAATTTGCTTCTTGATTTTTGGCGCTACTAAAATTGATCAGAATACTGCGAATTAAAAATTTTGAAAAAAATTACAGTTTGCCAGTTAATTTTCTAACGAATTAACCTTTGAAAATTTGTAAAATAAAATAATGAAATAGGAATAATTTTTCAATAATCCATTAAATGTTTTCATAAATATAAGTATTCTAATTTTATCAAACATTTTAATGATTCCATTAAATATTTTGCATTATGCAAAAATCATTGAATTATTTTACAAAAATAAAGTAGGCATACAACATTGTACAAAAAATTGTTTAAAATTAAAAAATTCAGTTTGCAAAAATTTAAAAAAAATCCATTTCTCCAAAAAAGATGAAAGATTTTCAAAAATTCATTTGACATTTTCATTCATAAAAATCAGTAAAAATGTTATGTTTTACAAAAATTCTTAAAATGTTTTGAAGCTTTTAGAAAAACAGATACATGTTTTCAAGATTCTAAAAACATTATAAAAACTATAGGTAAGTCCACAAAATTCCCGAAAATCAGTTAATAATTTTTGTGAAAAATTATTTGTAGATACCTTGCCATGGGTGAGCTGCAGACCAACATCGCTGATGCTTATAATTTAGGCAGAGCAACAGTTTCACGCATCATCATGGAAACATGCAAGGTGCTGTGTGACGTTCTGGTGCCACGGGTGTTGAAGGCGCCCACTGAAGAAGACTGGGCAAGGTCCGCCAGTGAATTTGAAGAGCTTTGGCAATTTCCCAACTGCTGCGGAGCAATAGATGCCAAGATTTGCCCTCTGGATAACTCAGGTTAGAAATTCTGATAACATAATGTAATAAATATACAATATTTGTTGCATAAATCTCAAAGGAATTTAGTAAATTTTTCACATTTTTGACAAATGTAAAGAATTTTAAACATAAAATTTAAACAAACAAGAAATTTAAACATGCTGTTGTAAAAATTGTACAACTATCTTCACCATCATAGATGCAAATACCACTGAAAGTCCAAATTCGTTCGATACCTAACTGACATCTCTCTATGCAGCACCCAGCAACGGATCGGATAAAAAAAAGCCCAAGAAGTCCAGCAACATAACATTCTTGGCTATCTGCGGTGCACAACACAAGTTCCTCACTGTTGATATCAGCTATTCGAGCGGCGAAAGCGAAGAAAACATCCTTGTCCATCCGGAGCTTGGAAAAGGTTTGGAGGCAGGTCACATCCGACTGCCGCAGCCAAAACTCTTGCCTGGATCATCTAGAAGCAGAGTCTCACATTTCCTGGTTGGAGATTCCATCTTTCCTCTGAAGCCTTACTTGATGAAGCCGTTCATGGGCTCGCAGCAGACAGACAAGACGGCAGTCTTCAATTACAGGTCCGTAGCTTGTCACTTTTAAAACATTTCTGAAGCATTTCGAACATTTTGCAAATTGTATCCTATGTTTTAAAAATTGAAAGTTTTTGAAAAATTTCCCACGCTTTTCCAAAAATTTTAAAATGTTTCTATATGTCAAAGGTTTGGAAAAATTACGAATAATTCTTTTTATTTACATACATATCTAAAATTTTGCTAGTTTTTCTTAAATTTTGAATGCCATTTCAAAAGTTCATCATTTTTTTCCCAAATAATAACAATACGCAATTTGAATATTAAATTTCCTTTACATTTTAAGGATATTTAAACTGGCAATTTGTGAAGAAAATTATCCGTTTGTGACAAAAATTACTTTGTCCATTAGAGGTTAATCAAGAAATCTGGAAATTTCTTTGAAGTAATTAAAAACACTTAAATATACAGTTTTTTCCACCAAAAAACTTCTAAATGTAGATTTTTTAAATCAAAAAACATTTTTTGAAACAAACATTTCTTAATGTACAGTACATTATTTTTAAACAAAAAAAAAACACATTAAGTGTATTTTTTTAGGAGAAAAACATTTATTAATTACATTGTCTACAATAGTTTTTGGTTGTAATTAACCTTGAACTGTTTTGACAGACTCTTACGAGCCCGGCAAACTGCGGACAACACTTTCGGATTAATGTCTGCACGATGGAGGGTGCTGCAAAAGCCACTGAGGACTGCAATAGAAACGTCTCGTAACATCATCAAGGCTTGCGCTTGCCTGCACAATTTTGTGAAGGATTGGGAGGACAAGTTTCCCCCTTGTTACAGAAAGTATGATCATTCGTGTTGAGTCTTTTGACAACTTGTTTTTCAAAAACCTTGCGTACGCTTTTCAAAGTGTGGATGTCTTTCTAGTATTTAGAATGCATTGAAAAATGTGCAGCGTTCTGGAAAATTTGGTGTTGTTATTTTTTTTTTAAATTTTGAAAGTTTTCAGAAATTTGCAAATGTTTTTTTTTTTTAAACTTTTAAACGTTTTTCCGAAATTTATAAACGTTTTCTTAAATTTAAAACACTTTCACCAAATATTAGGGCATTTTTCATGATTAGTATTGCGAAAGAATTGGCTAAGTGTTCTGTATTTTTCTAATATAGTGTGCTTTCCAAGACGTGTGAATGATATTTCTAAATTTTGAATGTTTTTCCCAAATATTCTAAAATATTTCTAACGTTGTCTTTTTCCTATAGTTACAATTTATTACATACTATCGAACAGCTTTACAAAAATTTGAACATTTTCCAAAATTTAGAGCGTTTATCTCCAGCTTTTTGAAATAAAGACTGCCTTAAAAGATGTACAAGGTTTTCCAAAATTTGTGGATGTTTTTTTTTAAACTTTGAACGTTTTTAAAAAATGTGCAAACGTTTTTCCTAAATTTCTTAACGTTTTCTCAAATTTAAAACACTTTCCAAAGATTAGGGCATTTTCCAAAATTAGTATTGCGAAGGAATTGCCTTTATAAAATAGGGAACGCTTTAAAATGTGCAACGTCTAGTAAAATTTAGAAAGTTTTCCAAAGCTTTGGAGCGCTTGTCTCCATCTTATCTGAACATTTCCAAGTTTGAGAAACACGGAAAATGGACTGCCAGGACACCCTCATTGAAGCGTACCACTTTATCTATATCTGCATAATTTTGTTTTCCACTTTTTTAATGTGGTCGATATTCTCTTGAAGGTATTGCCCACCTGGATTTGTCGACTACGAAGAACCAATTGGCATCATGCACTACGGTGAGTGGCGACAAACCGTAGAAGGAATCGGAGCATTGATGAACTGCAATCAGCAGAATACGAACGATTTGGGTAATATGTTACACATACTTTGTCGACACGTTTCATACGAAATCCACTCGCGAACCAATTTATTAAACTTTGCAGTTCCGGCGGCTCGAACCCGCGAGTTAATAGCGCAATACTTCATGTCTCCGGAAGGATCCCTCCATTGGCAGCATAACGTGATTCACCAAAGTTTGTATTAAGGATTCAAGTTTTTGTGCACAATTTTTGAATTTGTTAGAAATTTTTAGAAGGAGTTTAAAAAATGTTATGAACGTACTAAATGTTTGGAAAAACTTTGGATTTTGTTAGTAAAGAATGGTGAACACAATGCTGTTATATCAGGTTTCTGGAACAATGCAAACAATAGAACATTTATTAATTTGCATGTTTACAGTAACCAACTATTTCATGGTGGCTTCTTTCTCTCTTGATTTGTTTTTTCATCTCTCATTGATGATTAATGTTTGCCAATTTGACTCCAAGCTGGACACCTAAGATTCAATTCAATTTGACTCCAAGCTGGACACCTAAGATTCAATTCAATTCAACTCGGTACCCTACAGTCAGCAACTAAATGTCAGCAGAAAAAGCGTTTCTCGAAAGACAATCTGTCGAATCTTTTTTACTAATATTTTGAAGTTTTTTTATCCAAGCATTTGAAACATTTTCGAAACGTTCAAAATGCCTTTCTTCAATTTTAAACTTTTATTTCCTAAATTTGTAACGTTTTTCAAAACTATGCAACTTTGTTATGGGAAATTACTTTCTAGATTTCTCGGATCCATTTGAAATCGTTTAAAAAGAAATTATTTAGCAAAGTTAATTATTTTTCCTTTTTTCATGCATTCGGTTTGTTTCGTGATACCGTTAATCCAATTTTTTTGCAATTCTAATTTTTTTTGTTGAGACCAAAAATATGAAACCAATTTTCATTTCATTATTCATCTATAATTTCATTTTCTTTGTTAGCGTTAGAGACACATGAAACTCATCGTGCAATAGACGAGATTTGGAAGAGTTTTTCGGGTTAGTTGAGTTAAAGAAAGTCGAGATGAATTGGCGGTTATTTCGTTACTGACAAAGGTGAGAAAAATAATAAACTCGTTTATAAGTTCTATGTATTTATGGCCTTTAATGTTGATTATTTTGATTATGGTAATTTATAGATTCTAAACTAGGGGCATCATAAGGCGTACATTCTCTACTTCATTGGAGTATTCCCAGCTAAATGGTATTCACATAGTAACTACATAAATTCACATTCGTGGCCCATTTGGAAAATGTAGTTTATGCTATCGCACTTTGCAGGTTAAGAAAGTGCTCATTATTGATTATAAATCTGAGTAAAATGTCGAGTGACAAAATATAAGTTTTATATTCGTTTAATCAAGCTTGCATGTTTGCTAGTTTTATTCTCAGCCCAAAAAAGAATTCAGGTTCTCTAGGATTATATCCATGCAAAAATACAAAATTGGTCGAAAAACTGGAAAAATCTGCTACTGGTAAACCCTTTTAACCAGAGTGCCTCCATTTTCAACAGTTTCCAAGGACAAATTTTCAAAATTGTCAGTAGTTTCCGAAGACAAACTTGCAAAATTGTCGACTATTTTTGAGTACAGTTTTGTAATATTTTTAATAGTTTCCAAGGACAAATTTGCAAAACGCTCAACAAATTGGCAAGATTTCTAACCTTTTCCAGCACAAATGTATAACATTTTCTACTATGTTCAAGTTCAAATTTGTAAAATTTTCATGCTAATTTTGGAAAATTAGCATTAGTATATATGGCAAAATATTGAGTTGTCCTTTAGATTTTGCAAAATTGTGGATAACATTGGCATATGTAACCTGGAAAAGTTGAATATGAAGTTTCTGGGGGATCCCTGTTAATGAAGATGAAGCATTCTAGAATATTTGTTGGTAACTCAATTGTCCCTTTATTAAATAAAGTGGGACTTAATGCAAAAATAAATGTATTCCGTGCCCAATTTGTGATGTACATGTATTTATTCCAAAAACTAGTCTGATATTGAACAAATTGTTGGTTGTGAGCAGTTTGTAGCAACTACGTTGAAAGAACGGCTAAAACGAGTTTAAAGAGGTCACAAATGCATTTAAAATTTACTTTTCCAGCTTTTGCAGCACACTGTATAAACTTTCTACATTTTCCGAAAATAAAATTATCAAATTTAAAAAAAATTCATGGAAGTTTTTTTTTTACATATTTTTAATTTTTCTATTTTAATTTTGAAAATGCCATTAGTAAATTTTCAAAAATATTTTACTGCTTTGACTTTGGAAAAGATGTAATTTTTTGAGGTCAGGGAATTTTTGCTAAAACCTGGAAAAGTCAGGGAAGTTGAAAAGAAAATTTCAATGCGATAATGAGCACCTCCAATCTCATTACAAAATGACTTAATTGGACATTTAAGTCAACTTTCCGATCTCAAGATGGAGCATTTTCCAAGGATCCGAAACCGTGAGTACGTTACATTTACTGTAAGGTTACGGTTCCCCAAACCTGGAAAAGTCAGGGAACTTGAAAATGACACCGGAAACAGTCAGGGAAGAATGGTTTATTTTGAAAAAAGTCAGGGAAATTCAACGCAGTCATGGCGATCTAAAATTTATACGGCTAGAAGGTTAGCTCAGGGCCCATTTTCCGAGTTGAAATTTCCACATTTTCGGAGTATAGATTTGCAAAATTTTCCACGTTTTCCGAGTACAAATTTGCAAAATTCTCTAGGTTTTTCGAGTACAAATTTTCCACATTTTTCGAGGACAAAATTGCAAAATTTTCCACGTTTTCCGAGTTAGAAATTTGCAAAATCTTCCTCGTTTTCCGAGTACAAATTAGCAAAATTGTTAACTTTTTCCGTGTACAAATAAGCAAAATTGTCCACGTGACGTTTTCCGTGTACAAATGTTCAAAATTCCCTAGGTTTTCCGAGTACAAATTTTCCACATTTTCCGAAAACAAAATTGCAAAATTTCCCATTTTTGTGAATAGGCCTACAACTTTTCAACATTTTCCGAATACAAAATTGCAAAATTCAAAATTGTCGTTGGTAAATTTAAAAAAATATTTTCCTGTGTCAATTTTTCACCTTGTCATTAGTCAGGGAAATTTTTTTAAAAGCTGAAAAAGTCAGGGAAGTTGAAAATGAAATTTCTGAGGGAACCCTGAAAAATGGAGCCAAATTATGCACAGTAAGCATAATTCTGATGATATACTCATAGGGTACGAGAACGTTGACAATTATTTCATTAGCCTTAAAAATCAGTATCGCCTAGTGGTATGAGTCTGCAATACCACTACGCGACACTGCAGTTCAAAATAATGCAAATCACACGAATAAGTGCCAACGTGCTCGTACCCATATTTTTGAAGCAATCATATTTATGTTTCGAATTAATTTTAAAACTTTGTTTTGT
>JAQGAO010008064.1:0-10702 GCA_034697705.1 Ommatoiulus sabulosus | reverse complement strand
GGTGCACTTCTGATGCACATTTATTCAAGTGTAGAACACGTAAGGTCACAATAAATGGTGCGACTTCGTGATCTTACATGTTCTGTATGTGTCTTTTTGATTTACAGTGCATCCGATTTGCCATTTAAATATAATTCAAGACATGCCGTGTATCCCCCGTGACTCGTTTTAAATGTCTTACTCGTCAAACGCAATTTAAGCCCATCGATTGCATCTCTCTTCTTTTTTTAAAAAATATTTTTTCGCCAAACAAAGACGCCATCTTGGGCCTCGATTTGCTTCCACAGAAGAGCAACGGGCTCCAAGATGATTTTAATCAAAATGGCATCGTTTTTCACGTAGTTATTTTCGCCTCGCAAAAGATGAGAAGGAAAAAACTCTGAATGTGATAAAGATGTCGCCATCATGTCTATGGCCGAATCCTTTTTACACTCTGGTCTATCAATCAATTCCACGTTATTTTTTCTTACTGACACGCTTTGGTCGATCAAAAAGAATCTCCTTGAATGTAAATATGGCTGTGAACTGTTAGCAGCCATAAATTGAAGATTAATGTGAACGTATTTATCTATTTTATCCATTAAGATGATTGGTCTAAATGTTTCTCCATTTCGATTAGTAAAATATTCTTCACTGTAATATGGGAATTTCTTCTTCATAATTTTCGTAATGCCTTCGATTTCCCAAATAAAGATGTCCGGAAGAACGTCACCGCCATCATCTGTTGAAATGGATATCGTACGAAATCAGAATTGTGTACTGTGTCACTTACATAAACGAGACACGTGACAACTAAAACATTACATCGCAATTCTACTCTTAAGTTGAGTCATAAAACGTAATTAGAACACAAAATGCACGCGTCACTGCCTCGCTTATTTCATCAGAAACTTTAAATGTCGAGAAATAAACGTAGCAAGGAGTTGACGCGCCATTACACGTCTTTGCTTACAGAAGTGTTCAATCTTATTACTTGTTTGAAATTATAGAAAATGTTCGAAATTCGGGAACAAGTTGAAATTCGGGGACACTTTCGAAATTCTGGTAAATCTTTAAAAATCGGGAAAAGTTCGATATTCTGGAAAATCTAAAGAATTCCGAAAAGGGGCTATTTAAAAAGGACGTCCTCATGAAGGAAAGAGGGGGATAGGTTGAGTCACGGACACAATGTGGGCAGGGGGAGGGAGTGGGGTATGACCAACTCGTACGTCCACTCAATAAAAAAAGCCAAATAAAATCCGTTCCCAAAGTAAAAGGGAAATTTAGCGCAATATCGCATAGGTGATGTGTTATAAAGTGCAAAAGTCAGTAAACAGGTTTCTGGATATCTCATGTATTTCAAAAAAAAGCAGTTTAGCCGAAATGACGACACGTTCTCAAAAGTCACGCTTGAAAGAAAAGCCGAAAAGCGACATTACATGATGCGATACATCATTCGGCTGGCTTTACATCGGAAAAGCAGATTTTCGTAAAATTATGAAAAAACAAATAGTCCTGAAAATAAAATACGCAAATTAACGCTGAACGCATTTAGCGAAACATTAAAGAACAGTCGTACCATGTTGATTTAAACATCCATGGCTAGATTCCCCAAATTGAGTCAATTTGACAAAAAAATACTAAAAACCAATTCGGATGCATTTTTGAATAACTGTAGCTAAAAGTTATGAAAGATTTCAAATTACAAGTAACTTTCATCGACAAATGGATATTAAAATGATAAGCAATACCTTCGTGGTGATATTGCAATTCTTTCACTTGCTCTTCTAATATTTCCAAATGTCTTTCATGCTGAGCTCGCAATTTTTCTATGCGGTTATTGTGCTCCGATTTCAATGATTGAATTTCCTTAATAAAAAACAATAAAACAATAGTAACGAATTCATTCCAAACATTAAATTATCCGCAATGCAATTAATTCTACCCATGGTCCTTTCTGTATAAGAATTTTAACGAGGATACTTTGAAGAATTGCTTAACTTTAACCTTTCCAAGCATTAACGAGCATTAATTAAAACTGACTTAGATTAAACACGGGCGACAGTTTTAATTCCGAAAAGCAGAAAAATCTAGCGTTCACTAAATCCTATATTGTGAAATTTACGATTTACATTAGCTATGCTAAGGAAATGCCGTAGCTTGACGTAGATGGAAAACGTATATTAGGAGTAATCAACATGCTTCGGTACGCATTCGTACCGAGCGTATTTTCGTACTTTTCGTACCGTTTTCTAGGCGGTACGAAAAGTGCGAATTTTCGTAAAAAATGTCGGCTTCTTATTGGCTGAACGCCCTACGAAAGTATACGAACTAAGAGTTCCAGAAAAAGGTCCGTACCATGCGTATATCTACGTGCGTAACATGCGTAGCTGAACGAGAATTTCGAAGAAAAATACACGAAGAATAATTTATAATTGCTTGGTTTTTATTGAAGATACCGGACACATTCATTATGGAGAAGCAAATGCGGAAAAACTTTGTTTTCTAGTAGCGAAACGCGTGTAGCCATAAAAAAAAAAAATTAGCCAAAACCGCATTTTCTTCGCAAATTATCGATGCAAAAGACCAAATGTCTGCTTTAGCAAATAAAATTGTATTTTATCAACGTTTATCTGCCTACATTTAAAGATATCCATCCGATATTTCGTATATTTTAATAAAATTGAAAACTTTTACGAAAAATTCACGATGTTTTCAACTCACTGTAATCGACGCGTATAGCGTGAATTTTGTATTGCGCATGCGTCAGTAGGGCGGAGCCAAAAAGTATGGTACGCTTTTTACGCACGGAACGAAAAAAAATCATGTTGATTACCCCTATTGAAAGAATTAAACTGAGGCTGCGTGGCCGATCGAAGAAGTGCTTTGAAGATAGGCCTAGCGCGTGCTAGCCACGTGCTTCCGTGAGACCAGAGACACATGTCGTGTCAAGGCAGAGGTCAGCACGGGAAGGTCGAGAAGGCCAGGTGAAGGTCCTGACCTCCAGGTGACGCCCCACCTGGTGGTCAATCCATTGACCTATGGCGCTTCTGCATACTGCTGTGGGTCGCCACACGTTAATGAATTGTTGACAAAAACTTCTAAAGAACATCAGGAGCAAAATGTTTTTTTGCTTAAATCAGCTCTTTTAAGAAGGAACAACGAGCTGTTCACTGCTTATAACGGATTAATATATGGCCAGTTTATTACATTATCCTATCCCAAAAACTATTAGGTAACCCACATCGAAAAAAAGCTTTAGAAATAAACTTTTATCGATGTATTATTGTAATAATAAATGTTTTTTAAAATACATTTTAAAAAACAGAAATGTATTTTTAGCTTTAAAATACATTTTAAAAGTTATTCAAAGTACAATTGTACGTTTAGATTGGAACATCCAAGTTATTTCAAAACATATTTTAAAATGTATGCGAGATATATTTTCAAATAAATTTTCAATACCATATAAAAGATATTTTTATTCAAATATATTTTACGAAACAACAAAAAAAGAAATGTAAATTTAATGGATTTTTAAAAAATATATTATTGTAAATACATCGTAAATCTATTTTGCCTTAAAAAAATGTATTTTAAATGTATCGCGAGGTATTTTTATTTCGATGTGGGAAAAAAGACCTGTCTAGTTTGAAAGTAGTAGCTGAAAACAACGCGAAAATTCCATAAAAAGTCAATACGAGTCAATACTTAACCATAGTAACCGAGGTAATTCTACTCGAACAAAGGTACTATTTCACATGGCTGCAAGTTAAGCTGTTGTTTATTGCATCAATTACCACATTAGCAACTTCAAGAAAGGCCACTGCTGATATGGTTCGGACAATTTTAATCGCTTACCCTCCTTTTTACCAGTCGGCATCCGACGAAAATGCGAGGTTTAATTTAACATTATTGATTAGATGATTCAAATGTAATACATTACGCTTTAATGGCCACCATGCGTATTTAAGAGCTATAGTTATAACGTACAACTGCATCGCTGCATTTTGTCATTATACAGTTCCAACTCAGCCAAATTCGACAAACTCTTACCGTTACATTTCTCTAGCAAATTTAATAACTGGCAAATTAGTTGGCATAGAGCACAAATGGATAGTCTCTACGTCTTTGAAAACAATTTAGTTTCACTATATAGTGTTGAATTTGTATGATTTTTCGCACGAAAAGGGGGTTAGGTATTTGGTAAAATTCAGCCGCAACATAGCATGCCTGGGGTTATGTTGTTCATCTCTGATGCACTCGTTGTTATATGTTATAGATAACATAAATAGCATCCACGGAGACCAGCACATCGTCCTTATAATAGTGTCGGCTGAATTTCTGGCAATAGCGTCTTTTTTCACATTTTGGTCTCGGGGCAAAGAGCTTAGAGAATTGTTTAAAGCCCTGTCCTCGCACTGCCGACGCTTCGTACCCCAGGAAAACATGGCTAAATTAAGCGGAATAATGATATTATCCTCCACATTGCATCGCATTTTTTTAGCACCATTAGTTGTTTTACTCCTCTACTTCGTGGTCATCTGGTCGATTTGTGTCTCGCGAATTATCCGAGAACGAGAAAACAACGTCACGATGAAAATCCATCTTTTGTACGTGCATATTGAAGATGACAATCAGCATCCAATTTATACGTTCATCAAAGAGTACATTTCTTGTCTGATTTTTTGTTTCGCAACTGTTCCGATAATGATGATCAATTCAATATTCGGTCTTTACGTTTTTAAATTGTTCACCGTGATTTCTTCTTCATCTTTTTGCAAATTGCCACCTACCGGAAATGTTCGCTGCATGACCAGCATGCAATTGGCCAAATTAGAAAAGTCCATTCTGCATTTCCAGCAGCAGCATGCTAATAGCACCATTCTAGTCCAAAAATTTGACCGCTTGGCTTCACCGCTTATTTTTCACGTTTGCTGGATAACCGTGGGGACGATCAGCAATAATGTACGAGCGATTAAACTCGATCACAACAAAGATCAAGTGGCCATCTTGTTTTTTATTGCGATTGCGGCCTTGTTTCTAGTTGAATTATATGTTGTTGCCTTAGGAGCAGTGATAAACGGACAGGTAAGTTTACAGTTGACAGAAAATTCCTTACAATAACACTTTGTTTTTCCCATAAATTTCATATTCAGCTTCCATGACCATATCCTATGACAATATCAAAATTGACATGCAGTATTATCATATAGTAAAAATAATACTGTATTGACATACAGTATTATACGGTATTATCCTAGACTACCTCAAAAAATGTAAATTTATTAGCTTACCTTCAATTTTTAGAACTTTTAGTATTCAGGATTTTAGTATAAGTATTTAGTATTCAACAAAAACACGTTACATTTCTTATTATATTTCGAGTCGAAAATCCACACATTACTTTGGGATTCTTGACATTTCAGTTACGCAATAAATATGCGATCTATCTGTAACCCCTTTAAATATGGCCAACTGAAATCTAGGTTACACTCATTTGCAAAGCAGAAATTATTAGAGCAAAAATTACACAATTCAAATTTTCTCTTTATATATCTTGGTGAGCTCACAGCAATTTACAAAATTTTAAAACATTTGATGAAAACATGATTATGGCCAGAGCACCCCAGGTGCTCGGCCCCTGGCCATAGCAGGCCTTATATAAAATTTAACTAGATCATATTACATTTCTGCACAGCGGTCCTCCTGGTTCGAACTTCGTGGATGGGAGTCCAAAATTGTTGTGTGTCTTTTCTTCTGTCAGTCGACCTTTTTATTCCAGGTGCAGGAATGTACCACTAATGAAATTTGCATAATTCGGCTTGCATACAGTTGTTACGTAACTTTGTAATCATCCAAGGACGTCACAGTTCAAACTTGATTTTACTAATTGTGGCGAGTCACAAATAAGTCTTTAAAATGGGTACGAAGTTCTAAGGCGCATGCATGTGTGTCATCGTTTTGTGACGATTTATACGAAATTTGCACGATGAAGCCAAGATATCACAACATAGTTGAATCGTGGCTTAGGAAACGTACACAGGTTGAAAAACAGTTGGAAGACATACAAAATTATACCAAGAAATCTAAACCTATAACAAGTGCCGATAGATCTAGAGCTTACCCAAAACGCCCTCACCATTTTCATTTCACCAGCGACCCATTTACCTAGGAATTCCTACTAAAAGTATTCACGAATATTAACTTTACAGCACAGTCGGGACAGTGTCTATCCGCTTTTTTTAATCGATCTTCAATATTCCCTTCTACAATTGTATCTAGAGATGGGCGAATTGAACGTCCGGTGAGTTTTTGAGTCAAAACGAGTTTTTTTTAGTGTTGAAATACCGAGTTTGAGCAGCTATTTTCGAGCCGTGAAGCTCGGAATTTCAACAATTTCAAATCTGAATAAACGTATCTCGACTCAAAAAACAAAAGCCTCGGGTTACTTCATAGCGAATTAATGGTAGAGCAATTATTTCCGAGTCGGTGACTTTCGAGTAATCGATTTCAAACAAAACTCGAAAAACTCGACTCGGCTTTGCAGTTCAGCTCGCCCATCTCTATTTGTATCTATCTTGAGTCATTCCTTCTCTTATTCATAGATCTACAATACCTTTCTAGACTTTCGTCGATCATCAGTATTTTTTTCTTCTCTCTCAGTAACCTAAAAGTTTTTTCAACGATTTCATTAATCTGTAAAAAAAATTTTCTTTCATTTGCTACGAACAGTTTTCTCAACTATTGCAATGACCTTGAGCCATTTCAGTAATTTATGCGTAAAATTACATATTGATTAACAAAAATAAACATTATTTAAGGTTTCACTAGAAATTTAATTTTAAACTTGCACGACTTTTCCATATTTTCAAACCAAATTTCCAGACCTATGACAATGTCAAAATTGACATACGAGAATTTTATCGATGATTCTGCAAAATCGACGCGGGCAATATGAACAAAGACAAATGTTAGAAACTTTACACAACTAGAATGAACAAATTTGTATTCGTAAAATGTAAACTTTTCTAAAAAAACTTTCTCTCTGAAAAAGTTGAGAGTTGGGCAAATTTGTCCTCAAAAACTATTTTAAAATTTAAAAAATCCGTACTCAACAAAAATGTACATAATATGCTGGAAAAATTTGGAAATTATGCAAATTTATATTACAAAAGTTTGAAAATTTGGCAATTTTGTCCTCGATAGCTGTTGAAACATTTGAAAATTTGTACTGAAAAAATTATTTAAATTTTGCAAATGGGCCCTTAGATAACCATGTAAAAACATTAATTTTGGATTGTGACACATTAATACGTTGAATTTTTCAGACTTTTTCAAAATAATTTATTCTTTCCATCTTCAGGTGGTTGAACGTGATAATATGGTAAACGAGACTTGTTCTCCACAAGCAGTATACTTATCAAATTTAACAGACATTATTTATTTTTTAAGGAAGCAATATACAGTGTAATTTTTGATTCATGCAAAGGAAAAGACAATTTGGATCAATTTTATTTTAAGCTGCCCCTGAAAGTGGCAATCAATGCTTACAAACTTGTCATGAGTGATTGCTTCACCCAGGGAGTAATTTAATACTAAAATTACTAATTTTAATACAGTTGATCAACAAACTCAAAATTATGAAACATACTTTATTTTTAGGGAAGGATTCTTACTTCTAGATTAATTTTAAAATGCCTAATGCATTATAGTTTCAGCACTGCAAGTATATATATTGCGCACAAAGTCATACATTGTCTAAACGTTGAATGGATTCCTTAACTATTTAAGGGTAAAAGTTTATATCGTATTTATTATTAAAAATAAAATATATCTAATGTGAATTACTTATTTTCCAAAGCGATGATTCCTTCTCTGTTGCTGCTGACTTAAGGCTGAGATATGTTCAAAACAAAGTGTGTGTAATACCTCAAATTTTGCTAACATGCTAAGGAGATAATCCGTGGCATCCAAGCACCTCACCGATCATGAAGGCTCCTCTTACTAATACTAAAATAAGAATAAAACTGATGGACGGACAAAAGTGAAATGGAAGATTTGACCCAAGCTACGTCAGGTGTCAATTCACAGCTGGCCGGAAGGCCGGCAAACCAAAAACAAATTTCAGAAGAAAAACATTTGGCTTATGGTGTTTTTCATAAACACTATTAGCGCTTGCATGCACAAAAGGAAAACATTAAACAAACCGTCCGTGCACCTTGATGACGTCATGGTGACAGCAGTGGCAGCCCCTGGCAGTGACAGAAACAACTACTACAAAAGAAAGTGCCCTTATCTCAGGCCCCAAACCACCTAGGACCCTGGTGTTTGGTGTTGCCGGAATTGTGGCGATGCCCTCTAACCAATGGTGTTGGTTTTGAACAAATCTGACAAAATTGAGCAATTTTTCCTTGGGAAACCACCAAATACCGATACATCGGGAGGCGCAAGCTGTTGGTGGATGCGGAACGCATAGTGAAAAACAAGTTCATAATTTATGCTGTTTGACACTTGGCTAAATGGTTTTGGCAATTAAATTGGAAAACTTTGGCCTTTACTAATGGATAATGACTATAAAACTACCCCATTAATTATCTGAGTTGACAGCTAAAAACACAAAATCCTATCTTTAACATGGGGAACCATAAAATAAATATGGTCTACGCAAACAGCTTCCAGATTCCTGGCAAAAATGGTAGAAGGAGGGCCTGTGAGTATAAAAGGCCAGCAAAAAACTGCCAAGAGAGCAGTCTACTGGAGGACTCCAAGTAAGCCACATCAGGATAGGAAGGAAGATGAACTCTAAATTGGTATAAGAGAGCTAACTTTGACTTACAAATTGTGAACAGAATGGTAAGCCAACTTCAAGTAAATTAAGATTAAATAGTTGTTTAAGACATAAGTTGGGGGTCCCCATTCTAGAATTAAGATAGCCATTTCTTGGCACAGCTTAGGCTAGGAGTTTAATTATTTTAAAATGTTTTGAATTTTGACTTTATCTTTTTGATTTCTCTTTCACTTTTAAATTTCATGTATCTCATGTTATGATATGCTAATTAAACAAGATTAAGCTGCTCACTCACATTGTTTGGTTCCTCACTTTAAATGTGTTACCTCCCACAAACTTGGAGAGATTTAGGTTATGAATTTTGTTCATAGTTCTGGCTTAATCCCAGACACTTTTGAGGAGACTACGCTACACATAACCGGAACTGTAGTTTATGTCAGTCTGCGGACCGGGACACCATGGGTTATGACATGTGTAAGACCATTAGGCAGTGTCCCGTAACGCAGTAGGGGACGGTAAACTCAAACAACTTAAGCTGCAATGAAAGATCAAGAAAAATAAGACCAGTAAAATTGCATGATATGCAGGTTTACGTTTTCAAAACTCAAGCACGTTTAGACATACTTAAAGATATTCCTCTTGGTTATCATTAACCAGGTGCATTCGGCGGTGTAAATTGCAAAATCATACAATCATACCGCAGATACAAATCATGTTTCGAAGTAGTATGTCATTGTCGAACATTAATTACCCGTAATGTGTACTTTGTAGGATGCCATTGGAAGCGCTTAATTTGTTATATTTGTCGTTTAAATACATCTGTCTACAGCCTGTATAATGTTTTAGATATTTACGAATGTGGCAAAGTTGTTTTTTCATCTTAGGGATATAGCAGAAGGCCGATGGTATCGTGGTAAAGTACTACAGCTCCATCAACCGAGCAATTCAACCACTTTGCGTGGAATTCAACACGCAACATCATTGATCGATTCTGCAGGAAGTTGGTTTGTTGGCTGTGTTTTTATTACGCTGGCCTATTTGAGCTTTACCTACACTCTAAGAAAAAAGGTAGTTTTGTATACCATAAGAGGTGTTCTAGCGTACATGTAAATGGAAACATACATAGTAATCACGTTATGACTCTACGCCCGAGTCCGCCTATGAGCAGGCCGGGGGAACTGTCGGCGTAAGGTAGAGGCGGGGAGATGCGTGCCAATGAGGTAGGCCGCACTACTTGCAGTATCCCTCAAACTAACCGAAGTGGCCTTGCTTAAGTTAGGTCCAGAGCCAATGTGAGGATCTGTGGAGAAAACTTAGGTTAGAGCAGAAGTGCCGTAGGTTAGTGGAGGGAATTAGGACCCCTGGTGAAGCAGTGGGGAAGATTGAGCGGAGCACAAGCAATTCCGAAATCACAGCACAAAAGCCTATATTTATAAGAATACAAATGCCTTTATTTAATGGAAATCAGAATGGTACATAAGCTTCTGAACAGCCTACTCAGAGGAGTAAGTCCACACAAAGAACTGATTTCAATATGGCATGCTTTGTCTTTTATAGCTGGCTTCCCAAAAGGCATCCTGGGTGATAGAGTCCCATTAGCCGAAGTCGTGGACGGTCCTATTTCTGGTGGATGGATCTAAGTTGGTAAAGGTAAGTCCTGGTTGTCCTTCTTATATGATAGCCGGTGAGGTCATCGTGATGTCCGTTCTTTGATTGGCTGGATGGATGATGTTGCATGCTGGGCGATGGCCGGTGAAGTCATGGTGACATCTGTTTTGGCTGGTTGAGCGGATGACGTTGCAACGTGCCGTATATAGTTTTATTTTCAAATTTATTCTTAAACTTACCGGCATTCGATCCTGCAACCTACCGTTCCTGGATACCTCACGCTACCACTCTGCTATCTCGACTCGCTTCAGAAAGCCTCACTAG
>JAQGAO010008063.1:0-10702 GCA_034697705.1 Ommatoiulus sabulosus | reverse complement strand
GGTAGCCCGCCTGGTGGCGCTAGTGTTTTTCGGGTGCCAAGCGACTGACAACTGGTCCACTGTGGTTCCACCCTTTGCCTGGTTAGGGGCCGCGGAAGCGCTTAGTTCTTTAATCTCACGTAGCTGCGTTTCAATGGAAAGTTGTTTGGTTCCAGGGCCGTGCTGGGTTGGATTCATACAACTCGAGCATCGCTGGGCCTATCAGCTAATTATTAATATTTTTTAAATTATTGACTTGATTACGTGATAAAAATTAAACAACTCGTTAATTTTTCTTTTCTTTCCAGAGGTTTATTCCGGCAACAAAACGTCCTTCTTCTCTAGATAACCTTGATCTACTAAAAATCTAAAAGATTAAATGTAATGAATGATTTGCATATATGCTGGTGAGATTTCTTCAAACTGGCTCGAATGCATTGTGAACTTTGAACTTCAACACGTGTCGAGGAACAAAAATGGACGTCCAATTCCCCGTTATTCATCAATGAAGAATTTTTTTCCACAAATGAAGCCGGACGGGGGCTTCGAAGATATTTTATGGGAGGTAAGAGGCAAATTAATTCTTTTAAATCTCTATTTATCATATACATGTAAGTTACTTTATACTTTTTATATCCTTATGAAAAGATTGCTTTCAACGCGTTAATCTGATGCAATATTATTTCTACTGTACATCTTGTTGGTCCATACGATAGATTCTGCCATGTCGCATTATTTCCAGCTGTTTGTGACGGATTTTGATGAGTTATTTTAAAACAGTCATTAAGGATTCTGAAATACCGTACTCTACTTAAAACGTAGGTCTTATTACCGGAAACCTCTTAGGCCGTCCTATAGAAAAACTTAAATTATCAATGTCGCTGACTTCGGATTAAAATTTTCCAAACTCATTATCTAATTGGCGAACTTTCCCAGTATACATGTAACAATTAGAATGTTTTGAATTTTATACAGTTTTACTGTAAAGATTAAATTCAATTCAAGTGTTTGGGGACCATTAAACTTGAAATTGGTTTGGACACTACAATTAGATTCTTAAACATGCACAATAATTGCGACCTGCCATCTACGTGTATTAGTTTAATATTTTAGCCGTAATATTTCTATGTACGGTATTTGTGAAATAGTGAAGCACTTTAGGGCCAATGGCCGTTAAACGTGCAGAATATGATCCTCCTAAAATATAACGTTTGGACATCAATTTCAAAGCCTTGCACTTTTTTCTGGATTGCCATGGATCACTTTCTGATCCGATACCTGTCAGTTTCTTAGCAAGATTTCCTTTTTCAATCCCCGGTCGAATTGAATTGATTTTTATTCAAAGCGCTATTTCATACCCCCCTTTCCATGTAATGAAAATTGACGTTATTATGAAAACGCATTGGAAATGCCAGAGAAGAAAATCTGCTTCCTATCCATTTATGGTTTTCTCCATACTGGTTTCAGAACATTTTGGTTCTAGAAGGGTTTAATCCCATTTTAAGAAGTCGATGAACTCGGGTTCAAACGTAGTTCACCAAAACAGTTCAAATTTGGACATGCTCCTACCTAGGGTTTTTGTATCTAAGGATAATCGAGAAAAGTACTCCCTATGGAACATTTCAAATACTTTTCTACAGGTTTCAGTTTACATTTTCGGTCAATATGTAAAGGTTCAAATATTTAATTCCATAAAGGCATATTGCCAGCATATATAGTATTTGCGTAATGACTGTAATCTAAACATACAGTATTATTTTAGGAAAATTATCGATATTAGAAGAAAACTAACTTCATCCATGCTGGCCTATTTGCTATTTTTCTAATGTTTTCATTGATGGCCAAGTTACTTTTTTAGTTTTTATTTTGACAAAATAAAACTTGGATTATTCCATTTTGTCAATCCTAACAAAATTTTAAACTTTTAAATTCAAGCTAATATTTTATAGTCAATTTGTGTGTTATTAATTTTAAGTTACATATTTTAGAAAAGATGATCAGAGTTAAAAGTATAAACACCTCTTTCTATAGTAACATTTAAACTATGACATTTAAATATGTCATATTACCTTTGGTTTTACAATTCAGCTGCTTACAAATGCTTTGTTTACCTTTTAAGGATTATGACCTTCATTATTTGTTTTACTGAAATTTCTTTTTTTCATGTAGCCTACCATCAATTTTGTATGGTTTAACCAAAGATTCGTTACGCAAAATTTCATGAAACTGCGAGGGGTGTTCATTAAGTTTCCGCAATCATTTTAAAAAAAGATTATATGGATTTTATTAAAATTCGTTGGAAAGATTCTTCCATCATTCCTGAACATATTTCAACATTAAAAAATGTTTTAGAAATTGCGCATTTATAAAATTCGAAAATAAAGATGAACTCCGAGGAAATGATGGCTGTTCGTTTTTTTTAAACTTTTGATGGCATTTCAGAAGCAGAAATTTGTGAAATGTTTAAGGTCCAAGTAATTTCCAAACGTTCTGACTATGATTGGATTGAAAAGTTCAGAAATGGACAGACAGCTATGGAAGATGCTCAGAGAAGTGGACGTCCAGTGTTTGTCAGAAATGCAGATTTGGAAGCTTAATTTGGTTGTAACGCCAATACAGCCATAAGGTGCGAGCACAAAGAATGCTTACTTTCGACGGGCTTCTTTCAGCTTCTTTCGTGCTTGTTTTCAATTGCTTCTTGTTTCTAGCTTTGGGGCGCACAATGAACGCTGATATCAGCGTGATGGTCAGTGTGCTTGGTGGCGCCACTGGATGCGTTGTGCTAGGTGAAACATTCCACGTAAAACCTTGCACACGCGCATTAGCATCTCATAATGAGCGCAGGACACGTTTTTACGGTACATAGGCGGCATACACTGCTTTTGCATACATCTGCTTTTGGATTTCCAAATGTTACAAACATTCTTGAAAGCTTATAAGCGCTTCTTGTAAGCTCAACCTGGCTCGGCTAAGCTTTCTTTGTGTGCGTTCTCATTTAAAATGCATGCCGCTTTCTTATCCCGCTTGGTGGCGCTAGTGTACTCAGAGTAGTAAGCGCCTGCAATAAGTATTCTTTGTGCTCACAACAAAAACGATTGCGGAAACTTAAAGAACTCCCCTCGAATATTGAGAAGTTCCCAACTTCATTTTGGAAGCAAAGGAACATACATGTAGTTTGTGTTCGTTCCGCTGTAAGCTAACATTTGAATAAAACTAATTACAACGTGTTTAGATCCTAAAAGCATGGCGCTTTTTCGCAAGGATGAGTCCGTATGAATCGAAAAGAATTTTCAAGGTTATCATAAAAAGCTTGTCAAACTTCACATTGTTATGCTTTTCACGATGATCCGGTATGCTAATTCAGCCGATCGATCAAAGTCAGATGTGTTGTAGCTGGTAGATGCAGTTTCAACGCACGATACAAAACTATAACCTGCTCGTTCCTAATCCAAAAACTAATAACATTACAGCTTGTTGTTCTATTACGAGCATCTCTTCACGTAGCAATTCGGTCCCATTTTTCTGATATTGCTCGAATAAATGAAGGTTGGAGTGCAGGCGTGGGTGTGGCGTTAACATTTTTTTAAGTTAATCGGCTCAAATAATGAGCTTTTCTGTGACTCAGCACTATATGGCGTTGACATTTCTGTCGCAGCATCCATCATCATTCGTATTTTGCCAAAAAATGAATTCAAAGGAGAGATGGATTGTAAAAATTAGTTATAATTGGGCAGGCGGTTATTTGGCTCACTGGATTCTCGGTTCCAATTGAGTGCTCCTATTCCCATTTCATACTTTTATCGATTAAATGATCATTGCAATTGTACTTTCAATTCTTTTATTGCGAGTAATTGTGGAAAATGTAGCTTCCCATTTGATTAATTTTGTATTGCAACAAATGGTTCCTTCAAACATGAACAATTGTGGTTAGCTGGGGAAAAATCGATTATGAATGGTTCGCCACTTTGATTGTCAATTTTTATACTAGAGGCAAGTTACGAAGCGTGCATAGTAGTGGATTTCTAGTTTTGTTCACCAATGAAATGCCGGAGGAAGGCACCCCAGACCTGGAAAATCTGGAAAAATCAGTCCTGGAAGAATAACTTATTTTGAAAGTCAGGGAAATTCAACGTATTGATTTTGTGACAATTAATCCAAATATAATTCTTTATTTGTGATTAGCTTATGGCCCATTTGCAAACTTTTTAAAATTTTCCTAGTACAAATTTGCAGAATATTCAACAATTTCAGAGGAAAAAATTTCAGAATTTATGAAGAACACATTTGCAATTTTTTTAATTTTCTCGAGGGTAAACTTGCAAAATTTTCCACCCTTTCCGAGGACATATACAGTATTTAATTACAATGTTTATACCCTATTTCGAGGATAAATTTGCAAATTTTTCAGCAACTTCTGAGGCTGCATTTTAAAAATGTTCCACGTTTTCCGAGTGCAAGTTTTTAAAGTTTCTAACAGTTATTGAGGAAAAATTTGCAAAACTTTCAGCAGTTTCCGAAGACAAAATTTAAAATTTTTCAGCGTTTTTCCGAACTCAGGTTTGCAACATTTTCAACTTTTTCGAGTACAGATTTGTAACATTTTCTACAGTTTCTGTGGAAAAATTTCCAAAATTTTAGACAGATTCTGAGGGCAAAATTTCAAAATTCTCAACATTTTCAGAAAACAAAGTTTTAAAATTTACAACCTTTTCCGAGTACAAATTTGCAAAACTTGCAACATTTTTAGAATCCAAATTTTTAAATTTTAATGCTAATTTTGTTAATATCATTAGTAAATAATGAAACCTAATGATAGTTATCCTGTGTAGATTTTAAAAATCGCGGATTACATTGGCATGCGTCAAATTTGTTGTTGGTAAGGAAAATTTGTTTTTAAACCTGGAAAACCTGAAAAACTTGAAAAGATGTTTGAGATGTTTTAAGATAACAAAAAGTATTGTTTGCGAAGTTTTTTTTTGCAAAAGCATCCGTATTTACTCTTTCTTCAAATATGTCGAAAAAACAGTAAAAAAATTCAAAACGTTGCATCTCTCTCAAAATCAATGTTCAGTTGTTTTTAAAGTAAAGAAAGTAAACAATGAAGCTCGCTACTAGCTATTAAATAAAAAATGGAAGTTTTTATTTTCATGTTTTGTCCATCTTAAAACAATTTTATGTTTACTTTTGTAATTACTTTTACATTCGAAGACCTAGAAATTAGACGGCTTGGGGGGCAGGTAGGCGAATAATTTTTTCGGTATTTGTTTTTCGACAATCTAAGATGTTAAAAAATGTGTACTTGCATTCGTAAAATTTCCGCAATAACTTTTTGTTTTGGGAACTACTGTATGTCATTACTTAATAACGGATGTAGTTCAAAAATAAGAAAGTTTTCTAAGGAAAATTATTCTCCTTATTTGTTTCGGGTACGGAAAATTCTTAAAAATGTTGATTTTGTTAAAAAAAAAAATAGGCAAATGTTACGGATAAATTATAAAAACGCTACATACCCTTCAAGAACATCATGATAACGTGAACGTAATTATGAATAGTTTAAAATGTTTTATTTTTTAAAAAAGTATACATTTTAGAAGATTCTACCACTAAGTGTTTTAATGAAGGCGAGACTTTTTTTTATTTTCGCAACCAATGTTTATTTTAGCTCATTTTATCTTACTATTGAGAAACCATGGAACAAATTGTTTTACCTAGTTTTTGGAGAAAAACAATTATCGTTTTTGAAATTTTACATTTGGTAAAATTATTAATACAGGGTTCCCCCAGAAAATTCTTTTTCAGCCTTTCTGGCTTTTGCCTGACTTTTCCAGGTTTTTAAAAAAAGAAATTCATGATCAATGACATTGTCAAAACTGACATATGCCAATATGATCCACAATTTTGCAAAATCGGCACAGAACAATATTTAATATTTTGCACAATTTACTAATTAACAAATAAAAATGTGGCAAACTTTTTAACAAGACAAGATTTGACAAAATTATCATGACATTTTTTTTTTGTAAATTTGACAAATATGTATTCGGAAAATTTAGAAAATTTTGCAGATTTTTTTAAAAACTGTTGACAATTTTACAAATCTGTTCTCGAAATACTTGAACAGTTTGAGAATTTGTCTTTTAAATTGGTGAAAATTTGACACATTTTTACTAGAAAAGTTTTAAAATTTTGTACATGTACTAGGGAAATGTTAAAAATTTGTTCTAGAAAAATGTTAAAAATTTGTTCTAGAAAAATGTTAAAAATTTGTACTAGAAAAATGTTAAAAATTTGTACCAGAAAAATGTTAAAAATTTGTAGGCCTACTAGAAAAATTTTACAAATGGGTTAAGGTTTTCCAGGTCTGGGGGAACCCCGTTATATTATTTTTTTGGAATAATCTTTATTTCCAATGACCATTTTGTCGTCCTTTAGAAATTTTATTTTTTACATAAAAAACACCAATGCACATCCAAATTTAATACCTGAAACCAAAGATGTATTCCTTGTTGAGTCTCAGAAGAATAGTGTACCTTGGTTAATTCTGCACGTGCTGACATACAGATCGAGTTTGCGCTATTTTCGAAATTATTTTTAGAATATTGCAGTTCTAGGTTTTATGACCCTCTTCATTGGCATCGTAATCAACTTGAGCGTCGGTCGATTCTTTTGTGTGCCTTTGTTGGAGTTGCATGGGAATCAATTGTAGTAAGAGTTCCGTCATTAAACTCCATGAACTTGCTTATTTTGTTGGCAGCTAATGGCCATGAATTCGCTCGATGACCATTATTAAATTTTCGGTTTATGAGCGTGTAAGGCAAGGCTTCCTTTCATTGCTTTGGAAACCATAATCCAAGATGATAAAAAACGAAGGATTGTAATGTAATTTGAAGGTTGGTTGTTCCGAATTCTATTGAATATCGATGAAAAATATCAACGTGTTGAGATTTTCAAGTATCATGGTGTTTGTAGTAAAACACAAAAAAAGAGTAAAATGCCTCACTTTACACGGTGAGGCATAAGTTTGTTTTGACAGTGGATTTTAAACACAGTAAACATGCATTTTTTTGAATATTTGATGATGAAATAGTGGAAGCTGAAATATTAAGCCAATGACGTATGCTGTCTGACAGTGGTTCAAGTTATGGTTTTTAAGCGTATATTTGGTGTCTGACCATCAAATACGAAAGAATAATTGTGCAGAATTGTTGCGAAATATTGATGTATATGTACATGGCATGTCCACAAACGGTTTGAAATTTTTCTAACCTAAATCGTTGCTAAAATAGTCGTAAAAATGTCGAAGGTTAACCTAGATGTATGGAGTAGAAATTACTTAACTAATTCTAATCAGATTGTGGTTAGTTTTTGCTAAAGAGGTGGCCAGTGTATTTATTTCATCGTTATTGAGCCTATAAAGACAGTCTTTTAATCGAGGTCAGAAATGGGTCATATATGTATTATTGTAATATCTTCTTTAATGCAATTTAGTTACTTGAACTGTAAAGTTTGGGGATCCTTTAAAACATTACTTGCAGGATATAAACATAAAACTAATCAATAAAACTCGCTGATACAATTTTCTTCCTTAAATATGGAATCTTTATTATAAAAATAAATGGTTTTTCCAAAAAAATGTTGCTAATTTCCGATAGCGCGTTTACATTAGAATGACAGACTATTGCTTAATCCCCCATTTAGGGAAACTTTGGAAAATAATGTCCAGGAAGCATTTTCTAACCAAGTGTTTGGCTTAGTTTGGTTGCAGAATCGTAGTATTCTTGTGGCATGGCGCTCCAAAAACTAGGGGGACTCAAGCTGGTTTGCCGATCTGTAGATGCGTTTACACCTAGGACAACGAATCCAGTATTCCTATTGTCTAAACGGAAGTATTGGCACCAAGAAGATCTCCCGACGGTTTTTTTGGTGATTTCGTTTCCAGTTGGCAGTACTTCCCTTTAGCCAATAGGAATACTGGATTCTTTGACCAAGTTGTAAACGCATCTGCAGGTCAGCCAACCAGTGCAAAAAACCACTATATACCTACCACAACTGCTGGTGTGCAACTACATTTTTTAGTTCTCCTGCTATAAATAACGTTCATCAGTTGCATGTGACGTCAAGCAGCTCGTGGGCGTGGCTGATGTGGCTCGGTTTACATTGTGGCTGTATTGTGGGGTACTTTTCACTCGCACGTTACTGAACACCACCTATATTCGTGATGCTGGGTATCTAACTATTACCGAATTAAATAGCATTCTGTCTGGTTATTAAAACCGCGAATATATAGGTTTAAAAATTTGAGTTTTCCCCATTTCAAGTAAGATATGACGTGATCTAAGCTTTGATTTTGACCAATGACGGCCGCTGGTCTCAGTGGTGTCGGTTGTCAGCAGTCAACATTCATACAGCGATCAGAATCGTACCATAATATTATAATCGGAACTTGAGGTTTCAAAACACATTTGCATGGGAAAAATGTGATGTGATTTGCTCAGTTTTTTACTCGAGTGCATTTTCTCGTTTATTTCTAAATGAATAATTAAATAAAAAATATAATGCAAAACTAAATATGGAACAATTAATGCCTGCACGACTGCAAGTGCAACTTATCGATAGCAAAGGCAAGGCAAATCTGGGCGGGGCAAGATCGCGTCGTCTGCTCGTGAAAGTTATCTACGAGTGTAAAGCCTCTTTTCACTTACACTAGAGTGCAATTCAGGTAGTTTCCGAGATGTGAATTTTCTCGCATTCCAGTTACGAGTTGATCTCGTCTTTGCCAAACTCCCCGAATGTACCGACCTATTGTTGATCGTAAAGATGGCTCCCCTTATGGCGGATGACGTCACGCGCGAGGTATCAATACGGTGCAAAATTGCGATGTTGCTATTAATACTCGAGGTGGCACTCTTGGAAGTATTAAGTGGAGAAATTGCGCCCATTACGGGCTCAAAATCATCGTTTAGCACAACTTCCTATTGCCTTTCTACATCGCAGTTGCGCAGCCCAACGTGTAGGTGTGATTATATCGTATAAGGCGTTCATCTGTTATACCACTGAAACACGGGGAAAAACGTAATTCAATTACAGCCTATTCCGCGAATGATTTTTATGCGGCCATTTGCAGGAAAAAAGCACAGGCCATTATGACAGCAAATGGCGCAGCTTCCCCCCAGAGTTCGCAGTTTCCTCTTCCCTTAATGCTTGCATTAATGCTAAGTGCATTATGTATTCTTTTTGTTCGTCAGATTATTAAAAAAATCTGATAAGTCGAGGCGCATAAAACACTGCTCGTGTCATTTACCATGGTTTTGAGAGTGTATAAAAATACACTCGACGTGGATTTATGCCGTTGAATTCCTTGAAAGACAACACATTGAAGTATCCTCGTCAGATTTTTTTTCTGTTATCCAGGTTTTTTTTTTCATATAAGTTGAGTTTTTGTTAGCCAGCAGCTTGGATTTACACGATAATGGAGTTGCATTTCCAAGTTGGTTTTTACCACAGGAAGTGTTTTTTGTTTTTGCAGAGTGGCTGGGAAATGTTACGCTCATGTACTCGTAAATCATAGTTGCATCTGAACTTTTTGGAAAAATCCTTTTAAAAGTCGTCAATTTTGAACATTAATGATATTTTGGACGTATTTTTTAAATGCATTAATATCAGTTGAATGGTTAACAAATTTCACGTTAAAATATGCTCTGTATTGCTGTGTTAATCGTTTTATAGTGGAAACTAATTAAGAACTAATCTTGCTTTATACGAAAATCTGATAAATCAAACATTCCCAGTCCACATCCTATGGGGAAAAAATGTTATTTTATTCGTTTAACAATTCATTTTGGCTAAAATAAAGAAATTTCAAGTTCCCAAGCATTCGCGTTATGTTATTTTAAGACGAACTTTAGACAAGATGAGTAAAGATACGTCATAACGGAGAATTTCCCGATAAAAGTTGCAGCAACTTCCCTAGAAACTTTAGTCTTTAGGTATCTGCAACTTTTGCATAAACGTCAGGCGACGACATCGTCGAGTTGTACAATTGAATTATCGGAAAAGTAAAGATTCGTATTTGTTTTCAATATTTAAATGTGCTTAGCCCTTTAATGCCTCTAAGCATACAACTTGTTCGGTTAGATAAATATAATTTTTTTTTCTTATCTGTTTGTTGTTCTTTTTATTAATTTTGTCTTATGAAAATAAACGTTGCATTGGTTTTGTGAACGTTTTTTATTCTCCAGATGGGATTAAAAATTAGTTTTAAATGTCATATGTATACTATTTCCATATACATTATACATTTAATAGCGGATATCACGTAAAACAACAATGCCTGAGATACTGTAGTTTATTATAACTTTTGAGAAAAAACCAATGGGTTAGTAGACCTAAATACATGTACGTTATGTTTTTCGTAGGTTTTCTATCACGATTGGAATAGAGCAAAATATTTCCAATGAAGCAATTTTTATTTTAGTTCTTATGCATTTTTATTACAAACATCTTGTATATTATCATGTAATTAAATAATGATAACATTAAATATTCAAGATCAGTTTCTGATTTGTATGCAATCTACTATTCTATTTAAATACATACATATTTGACTCGCATTTTGGAAATGTGAAAGCATAATTGATTACGTTGTATAAACTTGGGACACGAGTAATCGATGTTAAGCTAATTTGCTTAACATAAATCTTTGTGTGGGTTTTTGGAAATCCTT
>JAQGAO010008062.1:0-10702 GCA_034697705.1 Ommatoiulus sabulosus | reverse complement strand
ATTATAAAGAAGAATAAATTGTCTAAACATCACATTTTTCCGATTTCAAATCGGAAAATTGGTTTTTGAGAAAAACATTTTTTCTCGATTTCTGCAGGTGAGTCGCTTTTTTTGCACTCGAGTGTAGTTGTAAAACCCGGGTCGTCCATTGGGAACATGACTGCAGCGCCCCTGTAACACTTTAGCAATTTGTCGTAAAGACACTCCATATAAAAACTTTTCGCTTACTAAGCCACGCATAAAGCATACAAACAAACATACATACACCTCTTTTTATATACAGGGTGATTTGTAAAGTCAGTATCCAACGAAAAAAAATCATATCTTTAATACTGTATATGGTAAGAGAAACAGTGGTAACTCTTTTATATATCCCTTAAAATCAACCACGGGCTATCCGGAAACCATATTCTCCGTGACCTTGAATCCTGCGTTCAAGGTCATCCATTTTCCCATTCCGAGATTTTTGCAGACACCTCAGAAACTGCTGCAGATAGGATCCTAGTGTAAATTAGAAAGTTGTAGGGCAATGCCTAATTAGTGTAATAATGCTGGTTCAATATTTCTTAAAACAAACCAAAGCAAGCTAAAATTTTTTTACGTGGGTGACCATACAATGTCCAGGCTGAATTTGCATGACACCGTAGCTTTGTCGCACTAGAGAATTGTAAACAATTGATAGATCACACTTACTAGAATCGTGCAACATGATATTGCCATAACAAAATTATTTTTTGGGTTATATGCGTGTTGTCAGTCCACATTCGAAATGATCATTATCTGCCAGTGTAGTTGTCTTAACATATGGTTATGTTCCAGAATTGTAGCAGGTGTAAGGTAGCCTTTTTTGCAGTTTACAATGCTATGGTGTCAAGCAGATTCAGTCTGCACATTGTATGGTCACTCGTGGAGTAAACAAATTCTATCTCGTTTTGATTTGTTTTTAAAAATATAAAACCAAGGTTCTTACACTAATTATTCATTGCCCTACAACTTCCAAAATTACACTTGGATCCTATCTGCAGCGGTTTTTGAGATATCTGCAAATAGCTAAGACAGGGAAAATAGATGACCTAGCTTGAACGCGGCATTCAAGATCACAAGTATTATGGTTTCCGAATAACCCGTGGCAGACTTTAAGGGATATCTGAAAAAATTATCACTTTATCTCTTACCATATTAATGATATAATTTTTTTCATTGGATACTGACTTTACAAATCACACTGTATTAGGGAGTGGTGCGCATTAAAACCAAATTCGAACAACATCTTTGACAAAATAACAATAGTTTGTAGAATCCAGGTGATTTATGAATGTATTGCATTAAAGTAAATTTAAGCCAATAGTTAGAAATGTATTGAGAGGGCTATTGGTAGGGTTCCCCCAGAAACGTCATTTACACCTTCCCTTACTTTTCCAGATTTTTAAGCAAATTTCCCTGACCAATGACCATGTCAACATTGAACTATGCCAAAGCATAATAGTAACCCCCCCAGGATACCTTTCAGCACTATCTGAATACACACCAGACCAAATAGATAAGTGCCTAACGTTAACTGCATATAAATGCTATTCGGACTTCCAGAATGCAATCTCTGATTGCATTAATAATTCAATTCAGCACACCCACTACAAGTTAATTAATACAAACCCATTTACACTGCAACCATATCTAAACTTCAACATTCCATTCTTTCTCAAAATGTTCATCTTTCAGCTTAGAGCTAACCCATACAATATCTACTTAAAAATGGAACATTCAGACCAAAAATAATCGCTCCATGCCCCCTATGCGACGGAACTCCTCCCACCTGGCAACACTTACTCCTGAATTGCACTGATAACAATATCAAATCCATAACATTTCCCAACAAACCTCCGGCCAATTTTAACGGTACTAACTTTCTCGACTCATTCCTCTGTAACATCAAAGAGCCCCACATATGGCTACTCTACAGAGTTGCCACCTGTTACATCGAAGAACTTAACTAAGACAATAACCTAAAACAGCTACACAAATTATCCATAGAAAAAAATGCCAAAAGGGGTTATCAACCCCTTTGTGCAGAATCTCTCTCAGGGTAGTTATTTCTTATGATTTCGGCTCTTTCCCTAACTATTGTCTCTTCTATTTGAAGGAAGAATGCTCGGACCTCACCAGTGCGACAACAAAACTGTACATAAGTTATGCGGATGACATTTTTTCAGCTATCCACAGGATGGAGGTTGACGAACTTCGAGTAGGGCACCATCCACACCTGAAGTGTGGACAGTTATATTTACAATGACACATTGACAACTCCCTTTCCTAAATGACAGGGTGATCTGGGGGGATGAGAGACTGACCACTGAGCTCTCGACTGGAAGCCAACCAACTGTCATCGCTTTCTAGATTTTCACTCGCCACACCCCCTGAGTGTACAAAGTTCGGTAGTGGGTGCACTAATAAGGCAAGCAATCGAACTGACAAAAGATAGGGATAGAAGAGAGTAAAAAGTTAATGAAACAACCGAAATCCTAATAGAAATAACTACCATAAGGTATTAGTAGATACCACAAGATGATGCAATGAATTTTCCAGCAAGAAACCGAAATCAGCGGTGGAAAGAGCTGAAACGATTGACATGCAATACCAAAATCCAATGGACACCCAAGTGTACCAAAATGGTGTACTTTTTTACCTCCTAAGTAAGACTGCACTCCTCTTACTGAACTCAGCAATATCTATGAGACCAAAGCGTTAAAATTGCCCAGCGATATATGTTACAAACTCGTTGAAAGTTTCATGCTAGAATATCAGGACATAAATCTGCTATCAAATGTCTGGAAATTGACAACAGTGCAATGGCCAGACATGCAAACTGGAATAAGAACCATTCTTTTGATTTTCCCTCGGATCCTGGCTAGGGGCCAAGGTTGGTAAGGGCTCACCTTAAATAAGAACTTTCATATCTTATCCAAACCTGGTGTCATTAATATGGTTAATGACCATGGGACAATCCCTAGTGCATTGGTTCTAAGATTCAGGATAAGGAGGAATTGGAGAAATCCCACCCAGAAGCCAAAAGTACAGTGATGGTGATGAATGGGACTAGTGCATCAGGATGTACAGCATGTCTCACAACAAGAAAGTATTCCTGCAATAGGACAGCAATATTGATAAGTCACTTAGGTCCAGGTTAGATGGGCAACAACAGCAGCCCTAGTGATATTCCTCAACTGGTGACTGATAGGAGAAACCCTCCCAGACAATATAAACAGAATGAGCATTACACTCAATAGCCGGGGTTGTTGTCTTATAAGTTGTCTGTTTTAATTTATCACCTATTCTCTTAAGAAGTGAGGAAATAGGTTTATAAAAGGCCTTAACCGTTTTGGACACTTTCCTTTCCATGCACTGAAAATAACACTTAGGCTACTTTATGATTGCGTGCCCACAAGGGCACGTGAACGCATTTTGATGACATTGTTACCCTGTCCAGGAGTAAGATTGTCACCCACAGCCATGGCAAGTGAACTGCAAAAAATTTCAGTGGATGGAATGGATTACTCTAAATGGATGTAAATCTTCTATGGATGTAAATGGAATGAAGTTATGTTGCCACAGTTGTAAGTTTTTTGTTGTTTGGCTTTATTGAACTTTGTTTTGTTTTATTGTAATGCTGCATGCTTAGTTTTGGCAGTAGGGCCTATGAGTAATATCATACTGCCAAGGGTAAATATGTATTGTGAATATAATTATTTTGATGATGACGTATGCTGTGATGAAATGTTAAGACACCTGATTAAGATGTACGAGGGGTGTTTAAAAAGTTCTTAGCCTACTAAGATGCAATATTTGTGGGATAATGACATTTTTGTGTTCTTACATCATGTTTTGTTGGCGTATAACCAGTGCATCAAGTATCTTGCAGTCATTTGTCTTTTAGTTATGTGTTCAGTTGTCAGACGTGTTGAGCATATCAGATCATTTACACAAAATTCGGTATCGCGCAGTGATTGACTTTTTAGTTAAAGAAAGGATTTCCCCAACCAATATTCATGAAGGCATGGTCAATGTGTATTGGGACCCTGCACCATCATATGCCACAGTTAAAAATTTGGCAGCGGAATTTAAACTTGGGAGAATGCCACTAGAAGAAAACCCTCGCTCAGGACGTCCGATTGAGGCCACCTCTGAGGAAATGGGCCAGAAAGTGGAACAATTGTTCAGGAAATCGACGAGTTAACTTGTCTGAGATTGTTGGGAAATTGGGAGTGACTATTGGCTCCATTGTAATTTAATTCGCATGAATGTTTGGGGATGTCCAAGGTGTGTGCACATTGGGTGCATCGAATGCTCAGTCCAGAAATTTAACGAAGATTATTTATATTCTCAATTAACGACGAGTGATTAACCATGGCTACATAACTATGATCCTTAAAGTACGCAAGAATCAATTTAATGGAAGCACCATGGTTCACTGCCCACCAAAAATTCAAGGTGCAAAAATCGGAGGGCAAGAAAATTTTTTGAGGGACAAAAGGTGCTTCAGAAAAGATTACAGAAGTGTATTGATGTCTAGGGAGATTATATTAAAAAATAAAAAAATTTCCTAAGATGCACCGATATTATAAATATGTCAAGCTAAGAAATTTTTGAACAACCCTCGTATGTTAGTCGAAACGTTGTTTTGTAAATTAGCAAACATTTTGATGATTGCGGTATTTTACTGTGTTTAATGAACGCGGCAAATTGCGGCCGTTGGTCATACTTATTTGTGATAAAAAACTTGTAATTTTAAAAAGGTCAAATTTTTGAGCAGCCACTAATTTTTTTTACTTTTCAGCCTGATTAGTTTTTCTAAATGTTTTTCCTTTTTAGCAAGGGCAAGGACCAGCTCTGGTAATCATCAATTACGGCAACAAGCTAGTATAGCTTTCGCTTTAATTGTTGTAATAATAATAATAATAATAATAATACATGTAAAATGGTCTATTGCATGTACTTGTTTTCTACAGTGCATGCAGTCTAACCGGTGTTTCTGAACTGCACTTCCTCAGAAGATTCCTGCTGCTCCTAGAATAGAAATCGGAGTCAGTTTCCGATTATTTTGATTAACTACGGGTTACTTCAGACCTTGGGAAGCCTGGAAAAGTCCAGTTACTTAAAAATGTCTGTTACGTCAAGAAAGTAATAAGAATAACTATATACGATGACCAGATTGCTTTATACATAGCAACATTTCGGCACCTTGTGCCTTTATTTACCCACCAATCTCTTTGCCACTGAATGGAACCATCTCGCCCCAAGCCACCTATTGCCAATCCCAACCATTTATGTACAGATGCAATTTCCATTCCTGATTGAGCCCCCTCCAGAGCCAAACATGCACAAAACACATGCTGAATATCCTCAGTTCTGTTGAGGCACAGACAACACATCTTTTCAGTATCTCTAAATATTGCTAGGCGCTTATTCATTTCGAATGACCCTGCCCTAGCCCTAAACAGAAGACCACTGGTGTGGGACAGGCCCAGGGAGAGGGGGTACAGAGGGGGGGCGTCGCTCCCGGGCCCGGGATAGATCAGGGGGCCCGGCTGCCCAGGACATTTTAGTCTTGTAATTTACGCATTGCCCAAATTGGCATACACATACAACTTTTACACTATATATATGAAATTGGAATTAGGGCATGAACTTGCACATGTCTTAATTAAGATCAGAAATAGTTAGTAAAGATACAAAATTATCATGTGCTTCATTTATTGTTTTTGACATTCTGGGAAGATCACAGAAAAATACATTTTGAAATATTCACTGCTAATTCCTTTTTACTACTAGACACTTTTTAATAACAATTAACACTTGTTCTCAGTGGAACTTAAACTAATTCACATATCACATGCAGCCAGCATGTACAGAAACTTCGAACATAATAGAAGGGAAGTTACAGTGCTGCCAGATGTCTCATTTCAACTTCCGGTATTGCAGTCGCCAGTGCAGCCAGATTCGCACATGCGGTCGCCAGTGCTGCCAGATTCGCACATGCGTGTAGCCTTGACTGTCAGGAGCGCACTTCCAACAATACACAATGGCCAAAATTCTAGGATTCGATGGTGTAAAATTCAAAGGCTTAACAATGAGATAGCGGTACAGTGTATTTTAACTCATGTACACTGTACCTGCAGGGCCCTAACGTTGACAGGCTAAATGCCATACCCTGGAATCAGCTTCTTTGAACATTTGGATTAAAAAAAACCAATAGAATGTTTGAATACCTTTACCGTTTTCTAATATTAAAATTTAAATGGAAAATTTGTGCCACTGGCACTCCAATTTAAACAAAGAATTTATGACAAATTGATACAAAACTAACTTTTTTTCTGATTACAAATTTGCAAAATTTTCAACATTTTCTAAATGCGAATTTACAAAATTGTCAACCCTGTCTGAGTACAAATTTGTAAAATTTTCAACCTTTTCTGAATAAAAGTTTAAAAATGTTCAACATTTTTCAAAGACAAATTTACAAAATATTCAACAATTTTTAAGGATAAATTTTTAAAATTTTCAAACCTTTCTTATTTTGAGTATGAGATTTGTATATTTTGTATAAGTTTGTATATTTACAAACTTTTGCATCCATTAATTCAGAGTACAAATTTGAAAAATGTTCAATTTCTTCCGAATACAACTATTCAAAATTTTTCAACATTTCAGAGAACAAATTAGCAAAATTTTCAACCTTTTCCAAGAACAATTTGAGAAAGTTTCAACCTTTGCCGAGTAAAAAGTTTCAAACTGTTCAATATTTTTTGCAGGACAATGTTGAGGACAAATTTACAAAATTTTCAACATTTTCCAAGGATAAACTTGTCAAATTTTCAACGCTTTCCGAGTGAGTTTCCGAGTTTATCTAATTTGTAAAATTTTTAAATTTTACCATGTACCAATTTGCAAAATGTTGAACTCATTCAGAGTACAAACATTTTCATTTTTTCCAAGTATAAATTTACAAATGTAAAAGCAGACAAATTTGCAAAATTGTGCTCCCTTTCCGAGGACAAATAAGCAGCATTTATGACATTTTCTGTGGTCAGTTTTGCAAAACTTTTAGCTTTTTTCGGAGACAAATTTACACACATTTTCAGCAAATTCAAGAACAAATTTGCAAAGTTTCCGAATTTTCTGGGTATATTCTGGGTAATATTACAAAATTTTCTATATAAATTTTTTAAAATTTCGAAAATTGTTAAGTGTGGATATTTTAAAATATTAAAAAATTCTTATGTTTTTTTGTTGGGGAAGGGAATGGAAGGGGCCCGGAAGAAACATTGCACCCCCTTACATAATTCCTCTCAGACGCCCTGTAGGAGGTAATCTACTGTATACATGTTCAGTATCTGCATTTCCATAAGAAGTTCACCGTATGAAGTTCGTAAAAGTTGAACTATGCATTTGTGCACTTCGAAGCGCACATTTTTCATATGCATCTTATACGCGCTGCCATTTTAATTTTGACATGATTAATTTAACTAACGTATTAGGTGAATGAGGTTATAATGGAAATGGGTTAAACGTCAAATTATCAGTTGGATACACTCCGTGAGTAGCTGACGTATGTATAGTCTAGCCAAAACAAAGCGCGAGTCAATGCCAAATTGCTGATATTCCCTTCTCTAATTAAAAGTCTCATTAAATAGGATACTGTACATGCATAGGCTACTTACATATTTAGTGTGACAGTTACCAGTCTTCATTGGCGAACTGCAGTTTGCTAATGGGCGATCATTGGATTAGAAGTATAGTTATATTCTTCGTCCAAATTTGGCGACAGGAATACTCAGAGGCACATGTGCACCGTGTTAACTCTCCCATGAACCCATCATTTGTTTTCCTTTTGTTTATTTTGCACCACATGCGCTGCAGATACGTACCGCAAATACAGTATAGTCTCTACAACGAAAAACTTTTTGTAAATCTGCTGCATGCAGATTTACAAAATTTTACTTCCAAGTTTTCAGTTGTTTTGTGCATATTTATATTTTTGAACAACATATGTATAAAAATAAAAGCCTATATATACTTTATTTACAGTATAAAATTTACATCTAAAATTATCGACTTAAAGTGTATGTTGTATCCATTTTACTTTCTTTCATTATTTTTAATTCTCTAGGGTATATGTTTCGTTCGTGGTTTTCAAATTCATTTTAGAATGATTGTTGATAATCTACTAGCGTACTTTCTAAATGATAGAAAGGTTAAAAATGATAGATAGGTTAAAAAAAAACGCTTATTTCAATTGCTTAGTCGAATTTCTGCTAGCTTTAAGTTCAACCTGGTCGAACGTCCAAAACTTGTTTTTAATTTATTTATTTTTAAATTATACGAGAAAATATAGAATATTTTGACTCATTTAAGAAAAGCGACATCCACACCACTATCTAACGGGATAATTTTACCAATAAAGGTATGGGAGTCAGGAGTCACTCTATTTGATGTTGTGAACGAATTAGTAAACAATAAGTCATTTGTATATGCAATTAAATATACCGGTAAATTCAAGTACTCTTCAATTCAAATTCGGAAGGAATTGTCTAAAACTTTTGTTAGTATAGCAGTTGTATACTGTACTAGCTGGAAAACCCGACTTTGCCCGGGGAATCATAAATTTGCAATAACTGTAAATAAATAAAATAAAATAAAAATAATTCGAAAAATTCAGGGAAGAATGACTTAATTTTTAAAAAGTTTGTACTCGGAAAACGTGGAATAATTTGAAAATTTGTCCTGGAAAAAGGTGGAAAAATTTGCAAATTTGTACTCGGAAAACGTGGAAAATTTTCCAAATTTGTACTCAGAAAATGGGCCCTGAGCTAACCATGCAGAAGTAATAATTTTGGTTTACCATGATTGCGTTGGATTTTCCGGACTTTTTCAAAATAAGCCATTCTTCCCTGACTTTTTTCTGACTTTTCCAGGTTTTGCAGGTCTTAGGGAACCCTGTAATTTTGTCCCATGTAGGTTTTTCAAAATCGTGTAGTTAGATTTAAAATATTTTTTAAAGGTCGACCTCAGCGAAAAAATGTACGTATTAAAAATTCCCCCCTCTTTCCCCCATTCCTTTCACAATTTATCTTTTCAGGATTTTTTTTTGTTCCAAGTTGTTTGTTTAATTATGCATATTAGTATAAATTTTGCCGCATAAAATTATGTGGTTTTGCAAAGATTAAGAGCAATTGAGAACACGCTCCTATAGCTTTCAAGTGGTGGCAATGTGTCGTTTTCTAAAAACTTCCTCACCACTAAACGTTTTTTGTATCATGCATGCTAGAAAAGGAGTAATGTTTGAGAAATACGTAAAAAGGTCGCCATTTCAAAATATGAAAACCAGAATATTGAATCGAGTGTTTAGGATTACTCACTCCTTGCCCATATGTCGCCTAAATCATGGCCATCGATTTAGTTTCATGCTATGATTGCCAGCGATAATTGCCAGCGATGAACAATAAATAACTTTTTAGAAATCTATTCGTTTTATTAGGCTTAATTTTAAATTTTAAGCGGACATATACATGTACATGTATACGAGCAAATCCTTTAGTCAGTATTTCCTGCAGAGCAGTGTACATGCTATACAGTACCTACATGCGTCTTGTATACATGACAGTACATGTATACATGACACATACATTTTTTTCACATTTAAATAAAAATATTCAAGGATTTTCCCAAACATTTTCCAAACCGTGGGCTTTATTCTGTGCAACGTCGATCCATGTCTTATACATTTAGTTGCATACTCAGCCATACTGCAATCCACTGCATGCGTAAAACTGCGGTGAAATAACGACTTTTAATTCCTAATATTTAACGTAAGAAAAACAACTTTAGTTCAGTATTTACAACTTTACTTCAGTATTTTGCAGAATTTTGTAGTCACTAAACATGGTAAATGTACCAAAATGATTTCACGTCTTAAAGGTCAACAGGAAGCTGGCGACTATAGGTGGCCAGATGGCATTCGTCAAACGCGCAGCCCGTCCCTGCATGCCAACATATGTTTATCATAGTTTAGAATTTTAGTTTAAACTGCATTGGTCTTGTATTACAAAATTGACAATGCATTTCAATAATAGGACTCGTGCGTGATCATTTCATAAAGAGGTACATTATATAGAAACTTCATTTTATATATAAAGTTATTGTCGGGTTCTCGGACTTCCTTCAAAGAAACAAAGTTCGGGAAACGCGACGTATAATTTGCCTTTATAAATTCCCCCGAGCAGATGAACGTTGTGAAAGCTAAATCATAACGTAATTTTATTTTATATAGGCTAAACCCGGGGCCATGCATAGACAGTTTTACATACTGTGGTTTATAAATTAACTATGGGATACATACCGCACCGGAAAGAGAGCATGTGGCGAGGGGTTGGGCAACAGGCGTACTTGAATCAGAGTAGTCAGTGCACCCTTCGATCCGTATTCGATTGGTTACTCCACATGCACTGAGAGTACTCTGTCAACACGGTCGAGAGAGTCGGTGTAGGCAGAGTATCCAATATGGCGGACTGTATTCCGTCTACTTGTCTTAAAATTCCTCTGCTGTTCTTTAGGCCATTGGAAATTCATTCCTTGTTTAACGTCCTAAAAATAGCTCAGTAGTGGGGCGGACGGGACCTTTTTTTTTTTTTTTAAATAAATATTGTTA
>JAQGAO010008061.1:0-10704 GCA_034697705.1 Ommatoiulus sabulosus | reverse complement strand
TGAAAATGACCTGGAAAAGTCAGGGAAGAATGGTTTATTTTGAAAAAGTCAGGGAAATTCAACGCAGTCATGGCGATTTGGTTAGCTCAAGGCCCATTTTCTGAGTTAGTAGAAATTTGCAATAACTTTCCACATTTTCGGAGTACAGATTTGCAAAATTTTCCACGTTTTCCTAGTACAAATTTACAAAATTTTCCACGTTTTCCGAGTTAGAAATTTTCAAAATTTTCCACGTTTTCCGTGTACAAATTTTCAAAATTCTCTAGGTTTTCCGAATAGAAATTTTCCACATTTTCCGAGGTCAAAACGGCAAAATTTCCCACTTTTTCCGAGCACAAATTTGTAACATTTTCCGAATACAAAATTTTACCATTTTAAAAAATGTTAATTTTCAAAATTGTCGTTAGTAAATTTTAAAAAATAATTTCCAGTGTCAATTTGGGAAAAATTGTCAATTTTTCACGCTGTCATTGGTCAGGGAATTTTTTTTAAAACCTGGAAAAGTCAGGGGAGGTGAAAATAATTTCTGGGGAACCGTGTACGCAACTTTTTATTTTTGTTTATTAACATTGTTTGAAAATGAAAATCATGTTAAGTTGGTAAAATAGAGGACAATGTCATTTTAGTTCGTAACTCGGGGATAAAATTGACATTAGATCTACGGGATATATTTCTTCTTTTTTTTTAAAAAAAAAATAATTAAAACTTCGAAGGAAAAAACATTTTTGAAATCTTCGTGCGTCCAACATCGCATTTTTCCAGAGTTTATTCATTCATGAAAATGCACGTTTTATAAACACTTATATTACGGGAAAATGAATCTTTATACAGGGTTCGGCCCCAGACCTGGAAAACCTGGAAAAGTCAGGGAAGAATATGGTTTATTTTAAAAAAGTCAGGGAAATTCAACGCCGTCATGGCGATCCAAAATTAACTTCTACAAGGTTAGCTCAGGGCCCATTTTCCGAGTAGAAATATGCAACAATTTTCCACATTTTCTATGTACAAATTTACACAATTGTCCACGTTTTCTGAATACAAATTCGCAAAATTTTCCACGTTTTCTGTGTACAAATTTACGCAATTTTCCACGTTTTCTGAATACAAATTCGCAAAAATTTTCCACGTTTTCTATGTACAAATTGACACAATTTTCCACGTTTTCTGAATACAAATTTGCAAAATTTTCCACGTTACCGAGTACGAATTTGCAAAAATTTTCACGTTTTCCGTGTGCAAATTTTTAAAATTCTCTAGGTTTTCCGAGTACAAATTTCCCACATTTTCCGAGGACAAAATTTGCGAAATTTCCCAACTTTTTCCGAGCACAAATTTTGAACATTTTCCGAATTTGTCGTCAGTATACCTGTATTTTTAAAAAAAATATATTTTCCAGTGTCAATTTTGGAAATTACGTCAATTTTTCACGTTGTTATTGGTCAGTGAAATTTTTTTTAAAACCTGGAAAAGTCAGGGAAGTTGAAAATGAAATTTCTGGGGGAACCCAGTCATCGTTTTATATTTATGTAGATTACGGGAAAACGAATCCCGAAATTAAAACCCAGCATAATTTGTATCGTTTACGGATAAGGGGGTTGCATGCTCCCCGCGTATTTTGTCAACCGTACCCGGCTGTCATTTCTAATGTCAATATTTGCTCGTTCTCATTTCTCCAGCTCACCTTAACGTGGTACAACCGCAAACTGAGGAAGGATACCCTGGTCTACGGAGGCAGCTTCACCAGACTGCACTTCAAGATCGAAGAGAAACGAGTGCTCACCTTCCCCGTGGGCACATCCTCAGCAGTGCTTTAGCCGCAGCCGGACTCGACGCACCCTGTACATAATCCATTCAAGGACCCCCACGTCGGACGAATCAGGTACTCGAGGACGTTTCTGAACATACTCCTCGGTGGTGTGTGGTGTTGTAGTTTCACGCGGTTGCCGGGCAACCCAACTGCGTGTACCCACTGCGGCTCCTGTCACGCTCTCGGGATTGCTTCATTTATCCACTCTCTCCTCTCGTTGATAAAGGTAAAGTACCTGCCAGAAGCCCCTTGGATCTCTCTCTCTCTGGAAGGTGTTTGTGCCCGAGATTCGGACAAAGTGGACAAGGTCGCTCGAGCGCGCCATGGAGGACCTCGGTGCTGGAAACTTTGCGCCAGGAATTTTGCTCCGGCTCTGAGGCTGGAAAAGTTTTAAAAACTCTGTCGACTTCTTATTATTCCGTATATTTAGCGAGGCCCCGGTCACCACACGCGAATTTGAAATTGCGGTCGCCGTTGCCAAATGAGTATTCCGTGGATATGGCGAGTGAAGCACGAGAGCCGAAACCGTCCAGTAAGGCCGATGCTGGAGAAGCCACCGAGAAACTCACGGTAAATCAATGGGCTTTTTTTGTGGTGGATGTTGCGGGGTGTTATGGATGTTTTTTTTTTGTTTTTTGGATGTTTTGGACACGCAGTTTTTGAAAAATAAAGCTTTTCGGAGTGGGGATTTGAGTGTTTGAAACGCTTGTACGTTTCCGTTGACCGACTGACCGATTCAAGCGCAGACGGAACGTTCGGATATTACTCGAACCTTAAATCTGTCGCGGATTTCTGCTCCTCAAATGCTTTTAAAAGTTTAAAAAACGTCGCTGGGCCACTATCTCCTCGGACTCCATCTTTGCGCACTGATTTTAAGCCCCGTGTAATTTTGAAACGTATCTTTGAACGTTGAAATATCTTTTTAATGATTGTGGAAACTTAATTAGCATCCCTCGTAGCTTCGAGATCGTGGATAATAACGCTCATCTCGTTTATTTTGTTAAAAAATAAATTAAATTTGAAAATATTCGTTGAATTTTGGCATTTTGAAATGGTGCGGCCATTATATATGTTCTGCTTTTTGTTGTTTTGTTTTTAAAAAGTGAAAATGCCCAAAACTATTAATTAAAAAATTAGGGATATTTTTATAAGAATTACTAACTTTGCGTGCAATTTGCGAAGTTGTAGTATTTTGAACTTTGTGGGTTTTTAGTTTTCTGACCTAAGCGACCTAAAACTCTCCGATTAAATGTACCAAAAATGGGATATTTTTAATGAATGACGTCATGCGGTAAACCTCTGACGATGACGTTCTTAAAATGTTTAGTGACGTCATTCATAAAAATTCTAATACTGACATCATTGATTAAAATTCGGACGATGACGCAGGGTTCCCCCAGACCTTGAAGAAGTCGGGGAAGAATGACTTTGAAAAAGTCAGGGAAATTCAACGTAGTCACTCAGGGCTCATTTGCCATTTTTAAACATTTCTATACATTTTCTCAGTACAAATTTGCTAAATTTGCAAACCGTTTCTGAGGACAAATTTGCAAAATTCTCTACGTTTTCCGAGGGTAAATTTGCAAAATTCTCCATGTTTTCAGAGTACAAAATTTAAGAATTTCCAAGGTTTTCCGAGGACAAAATTTCAAAATTTCTCCACGTTTTCCAAGAACAAATTTGTAAAACTTTCTACATTTTCCGAATACAATGTCAAATTTTCAAAATTTATTCATGCAAATTTGTTTTTTAATGTTTTTAATTGTTCTGTTTTAATTTTCAAAGTTTCATTAGTAAATTTTGAAAAAATATTTTATTATGTCAATTTTTCAAAATATGTAAATTTTTGAAATTAAATTCCGATTATGACGTCATCGTTTACGTACAACGCAGCCCCAGATGTAGTTCTACATTTTAAAAATTGTAGGATTTCTGCGCGTAAAAACAAACATTTTACGAATTTAGTTTTAATCGGATTAAAACTTTAATAAAATGTATTCCTTACGTGACTTTCGTGCTTTTCGTTTTTTCTTTTGTTTATTTTTGTTTTTGTTTTTAGGCCAAATTCGAGAATTGTATCGTTGTCACTCTTGAAATAAATTTCAGATTTTAATTTTTCCCGGAAATTATAAAACCAATTCCTGGACATATCATCGGCGCTAAACATTCGTTGTTTTAATTTACGTAGTAATAATAATTAGAGGTAAATTATTATATTTGTCAATTTTTGAACGTATAACTCGGCGTGTTTCTAAGAAGAATTTTGACAAAAAATTCAAATTTCAACACCTGAAGAGGGGGCTAAACCCTTACATTTCGAAGCAAGCCCCCAAATGCTTGATCAGCAACCAGTTTTTTTAATTTGAAATGTATTTGGGGTCAATTGTAATTCGGACTCCTAGTCCGATTTTGATTGTAATACCCCCCTACCACATGGAACTGTATGTGCTGACCGTAGGGTAATAATTTGAATAGTTTGCATTTCCATTTGCATGTTTATATAGGGAGCTGAAGCTCTCGTTCTTAGGATTACAATGCGGTTGTTTCGCATTTTGAATTTCAACTAGATTCGTTTTAAAAGTAATGTTTCAAAATTATTATTTTTTGTTGTATTTGATTTAAAAAGAATTAAATTGTTTAGATGCACAGGGTATCCCCAAACATGGAAAACCTGGAAAAGTTCAGGGAACTTAAAAATCATAACTCACTTCAAGTGGTCGGAGAAAAAATCAATAATAACTAGACACGACCAGACGTTATTTTTCAATTTAAACGACGTTTTGGCGCTCATGCGCCATTCTTCAAGTTTACTATCAACATTAAAAAATATACAGTTAAATTTCAGTAGATACAATAAGGTGAAACAACCGACCAAGTATTAATTCTAAACTAAGCCTCACGTGCGTAGGGGGAACAATAGGATGAGGATAGGGGAATAAATTTTCGTTAAAAATTACAGTTTTAAATTTACAACAAGAAAAATACCAAACATCATTGAAACGCAACAGTAAAACACACCTTATTTCTGCTAAGCTGCACTACATTTCAGCAAATCTACGGCCATATTCCATCGATTCCAGATACTCACATATAACCCTCTCCAGGACAGTTGTGGCATGATTATGAAAGAATATTTTTAAAATTTTTCTATGTTAATTTTCAAAATTGTCATTAGTAAATTTTGCGAAATGTGTAAATTTGTGACATTGTCATTGGTCAGGGAAATTTTTTTAAAACCTGGAAAAGTCAGGGAAGTTAAAAATGAAATTTGTGGGGGAATTACCCTGATGCAAGGAGCTGATTTTTGTCTTAATTTTGTACCAGGTGGCGTTACGAATTCGTCCGCTGAAGCAGGAGGAAAAAAGCAAAGGAGAAATAAGGATCGCCCACGCCGTGGACAATAAGGTAAGCTAGCTGCAGGAGGGCCTCACGAACTACACTTGGAGTCTCCCCTTTCTGAAATGCCCGTGACCACAAGTGTTACGTATCCAGGTGAACAACTCGCTTTTATACGAACTCATTTCCAATTCCCGTCCTAGGGTATGGACGGATCGTGTTCATTCGCGAATTCGGATATTAAGAATTTTCCACTGTGACCTGTCAACCCTGGAGAAGTCGGGGAAGAATGATTTATTTTTAAAAATGCCAGGGGAATTCAACGTATTAATGCTGTCACGCTCCAAAATTAATGCTTTTACGTGCACAGCCCAAATGCAAGCTTTTAAAATTTTTCCAGTGCAATTTTTCAAACTTTTCGACAGTTTCCGAGGCGAATTCGCAAAATTTTCAGTTTTTCTCGAGAATAAACTCGCCACATTTTCAACCTTTTCCGAGGACATGTTTACGAAATGTTTATTTTCGGGGAGAACTTTGCGAAATTTTCAACAGTTTCCGAGGAGAAAATTACTAAATTTACAATTTGTTCCGAGGAGAAATTCACAAACTTTCAACAGTTTCCGACGAGAAATTCGCAAAACTTTCAACAGTTTCCGAGGAGGAATAATCACACTTGACAATTTCAAAATTTTGCTAAATTAACTAATGAAAAACTAAAGTTTTACAAAATTGACATAGATTTGGACTTTGCAAATTTGTCCTTGGAAATTGCTGAAAATGTGTGTAAATTTTTCCCTGGAAAAAGCTGAAAACTTTGCAAAACTGACCTCTGAAAAATGTTATAAAAATATTGCTTAGTTTTCCTTGGAAAGGGTGCACGCTTTTGGAAATTTGTCTGTGAAAAATGTTGACAATTAGGCAAATTAATACCCAGAAAGGGTTTAAAATTGCACAGATTTCTATCTTTGGATACTCGGAAAAGATTGAAAATTATGCAAATTTGTACTCGGAAAGAGTTCAACATTTTTCAAATTTGTCCTCAAAAAAGTTGAAAATTTTGCAATTTTGCAAATTTGCACAGTTATCTTTGGATACTCGGAAAAGATTGAAAATTATGCAAACTTGTACTTGGAAAGAGTTCAACATTTTTCAAATTTGTCCTCAAAAAAGTTGAAAATTTTACAAATTTTGCACAATTTTGCAAATTTGACTGTGAAAAATTTTGACAACAAGGCAAATTAATACTCAGAAAGGGTTTAAAATTGCACAAATTTATATCTTTGGATACTCGGAAAAGATTGAAAATTATGCAAATTTGTACTTGGAAAGAGTTCAACATTTTTCAAATTTGTCCTCAAAAAAGTTGAAAATTGTTCAGATTTGTCCTTGGAATGGTTGAAAATCGATCAGAATTGTGCTCTGAAGAAATGAAACATTTTACAAATTTGTACTTGGAATGGATGGAAAATTATGCAAATCCCCCCCATATGGCTCTCTCGATGACTGGCGGATATGGACATTTCGATCATTTTTCCCGTCCATCGATTCGTTTCGTTGAAATCCTCCAGTCCAGTCCAGAAATTCACGGTCAATTCTATCCGGGACATCCCTTTTCAGGTTTTGCCGAGAGGAAAGGCGGAGGTTAATGGAAAGAAGGTCCCTCGTTTCGACCCGATATTATTTCTCGATAAGGAGGTGGAAAACATGTCCCCCCAACAACTGAGTGGTTGGTGGTTGAGAGAGAGATCCAACGCCCTCGGAAACTATAACGTACAACGGACGTTATCAGAAACGAAAACAACGCTGATAAAAATTTAATGAGATTTTATTAATGGCAATTACGGAAAAGCGAACGGAATGGAAATTAAAGCAAACGACGTACGACAAGGGCATTGGCTGATCGCGTTTCCATCCAACGGATAGTCAACCACGAACCTCGTTAAGACGAATATTCGAAGTATAGACGTCGTTTTACAGGGTTCCCCTCAGACCTGGAAAACCTGGAGAAGTCAGGGAACTTGAAAATGTCGGGAAAGGTCAGGGAAATTCAACGTTGTCAGATCCCATTTGGAAACAATTTTACATTTTCTCAGTAAAAATTTGCAAAACTTTCTGAGAACAAATTTACAAAATTGTCCACGTTTTCTGAATACAAATTTTCAAAATTTGCATCAGTTTCTGAGGACAAATTTGCAATATTTTCCACGTTTTTCGAAATCAAAATTGCAAAATTGTCCACGTTTTTCCGACGACAATTTTGTAAAATTTTCCACGTTTATAGCGAAGACAAAATCGCAAAATTTTCCACGTTTTTCATGCACATTGTTTAAAAACCTTTTTTTTCTATGTTCATTTTCAAAATTGTCATTCGTCAATTTTGAAAAAAATATTTTCCTGTATCGATTTTGCAAAATATCTCAATTTTTGACATTGTCATTGGTCAGGAAATGTTTTTAAAACCTGGAAAAGTCAGGGAAGTTGAAAAGGAAATTTCTGGGGGGAACCCTGTAAAATTTCGCCGAAGATTGATCGAAATCCTACCCCACGTCTACCGGTGGTGGGTGCCGCAAGGCCCGCAAAGTCGTTACTCGAGGAATTCCCCGGTTAAAACGTACCTTTTTTGTTTCGTATATAACGTTAATTCTTTTTAACGAAACGTAGCGCGAATGGCTCGGGAAGTCGAAAATTCATTCGTTTTATCCGAAAATTTGTAATATCCGAATTGGGATAGAATCAAAATTGATCTTCGATGCTGCTATAAGCTCTACCACGACTTAATCGTGGTACCCCCTGCCCGCATTGTGTCCGGTCCATCAGGAATTCATCCCCCCCATTCGGACTCCGAAACTTTTCAAAATAAATTGTTTTCGGAAAATTTTGAAAGTTTAGCAAATTTTTACTCGAAAAACGTAAATTTTGTATACTTTGAAAACGTTGAGAATTTTGCCAATTTGTCCACGGAATCTGTTGAAAATTTTGAAAATTTCTCCTCGGAAACTGTTGAAAATTTTACGAATCTGTACTCGAAAACAGTTGAAAATGTCGAAGATTTGGGAACTCCGAAACGTTGAAAAAAAAATTGTATTAGGAAAATTTTGAAAGTTTCGCAAATTTTAACTCGAAAAACGTACATTTTGTATACTTTGAAAAACGTTGAGAATTTTGCCAATTTGTCCTCGGAATCTGTTGGAAATATTGCAAATTTCTCCTCGGAAACTGTTGAAAATGTCGAAGATTTGGGAAAACGTGGCAAATTTGTCCTCGGGAAAACGTGGAAAAAGTTGAATTCAAATGAATGGTTCGTAACCAGCATAAATTCGCATAAAGCGAGTTCTTCTTAATGAGTTTTCCCCATCTATCTTGTTTTCATATTCACGGTTATTTTCGATCGTGTTGATCGGTTGGACGAATGATTGATGACCGATGACAGGCGAGAAGCTATTTAGCGACATGTCGTCAAAGCGAGTTGACACACTGACACTCTTATTAATTAATTGATAAAAAACGACACAAGGGCGGAAAAGTCTAATGATTATCTATATCTAGCCAACTTACAAACGCCCAACTCTCCATAGGGTGCGAACGCATGTGAATGCTTATACTTTCGACGTGCTTGTTTCCAGCTTTTGGGGCGCACAATGAACGCTGATATCAGTATGCTCGGTGGCGCCACTGCACGCGTTGTGCAAGGTGAAACATTCCGCGTAAAACCTCAGGGAAGTCAGGGAAGAATGATCTATTTCGAAAAAGTCGGGGAAATTCAACGTAGTCATGTTGTCACCATCCAAAATTAATGCTTTTACGACGTGGTTATAGTACGGGTCCATTTTGAACACTTTTTCCCGTTACGAGCTCGCGAAATTTTCAACCTATTCCGAGGACAAATTTGCATAACTTTCAACCTTTTCCGATTATAAATTTGCAAAACTTACTACATTTTCCGAATACAACTTTGTCGAATTTTCGTAATTTTTTCACGCTAATTTTGGATAAAATAAAAGTTAACAATTTAATTTTGAAAATTTTTGAAAATTGTCATTAATAAATTTTGAAAAATGTTGAATAATGTCCCGCGTCAATTTTGTAAAATCGTGGATTGTCAATGTTGATACGGTCAACGGCCAAGGAAATTTGTTTAAAAACCTGGTAGAAAGGTCAGGGAAGTTGAAAATGCAATTTCTGGGGGAACCTTTGAAGATTAACATCTACGGGAGGCACTTTTTTGGTAGCCGTTATAACGCACATTTGTTCAAATTGTCTAAAATTCGTTTTAACGGATCGTGGCGCGAATACTGTATGTCTCGGAAAATCGAAAGTTCATTCGTTTTATCCGAAAATTTGCAATATCCGAATTAGGAATTGGTATACAGTAAAACCTGGAAAAGTGACCACCTTTGAATGGTGATCACCTGTTTATGTTGACCACTTTTCAGTGTTTTGTTTTTTCTAGCGTACATTTCCTTCATAAAAATTCAGGACCCTGTGTTGTCTTTTTTGCGATTTTTACATTGCCAATGTACCTTATAAAACGACCAGATAACAGGTAGATGGGTCACTTTATATCCTGCTTTAACCCCAGTGGTTCTCAAATAATTCAGCCAATCATGTTATACAGATCGAAAAAATTACTGAAAACATGATCATAAGAAGCAATAAGCATTTAAAACAAGGAAACCTTAATTTTTCCTTTAAAAAATATTACCAAATGTGTAATAAGGCAATAAATATAGTGTATGTAATGCACATGGACATGATGATTCTGTACTTTTTTGGCTTTGTGGTTTTTTACTACATGTATTACAGTGTACATGTACATGTTCATTTTAATTTAATTCAGGCATTCTTTGTATAGTGACCATCTGTATATAGTGACCAACATTGCATTTTTTTTGGTGGTCAATCTTAACAGGTTTTACTGTATATAGCGAGTTTTTCTTAACGAGGCTCTATACTGTAAATAGAAAAAATTCGAAAGCGAGTACAGTAGAGTGCGTATTGGGCAGATTTCTGACAAGCCATATAGCGTTTGTCCCGATGGACACGCGCTGACCAGTGTCCGCAACATCGTAATTGGACCGTCACTAACGAAATGATTTTGGCACGCCAGCAATTCCGATATCCGTTTTTTTTGTTTGTGGGTCGTTCAACTCGACTCTCCGCCCCTCATCTTCTTATTTCTCTGGTTTTTATTTTAATTAATTTATTAATTAGGGATTGGTACGAATTTGTTCGTGTCACTGCCCTTAATTAATGTATTTTTTTGTTATCTCATCGGGGTCTCGGGTGTTTGTTCAACGTTATATGTTCACCCGTCATTATTGGCAAACGCTGGACCCTGGTCATCCCCGGGGCTTTTCGTGCCGATGAGAAAATTCGTACCCGAGTGATATCGGTAGGTTAAGCCACGTGACGTCATATCCGCCATCTTCGCGCATCTCACTCACCTCCCGAAACGTGACTCGTGATGGAAAATGCGGCGAAAGTCCTGGAAAAGTCAGGGAACTTGAAAATGACCTGGAAAAGTCAGGGAAGAATGGTTTATTTTGAAAAAGTCAGGGAAA
>JAQGAO010008060.1:0-10705 GCA_034697705.1 Ommatoiulus sabulosus | reverse complement strand
TCAAACTTAGTTCAAATTATTTTACTCCTTTTTAAAGGTGGCGTCAACTTATGATCAATAACGACGCTTGTGCATCACGTATGCACGACAAATCTGTAACGGCACATGTGGAAAAATAACCAGAACAGGTGTAGCTACCTATATGAAAACGGGCCTGTCATGCAAAAAAAATCGGTATCCAAATCTGATACCGTTTTTTTGCTACTGCGTGACACGGCCTATTGTACTGTAGATGAAAAAGCTAAAGCGCCGTGGGTCATTATCGGCTAGTTTCTCAGTAGAGCATATTATGTGAGGAGTAGTCTGATTAGCTAAAACATCATTTAACAAAAAAAAAATTATCTGATGAAGACTGTTTTTCTCAGGTTTCACAAAATCTAAAATTTGAACGTGGGATTGGCAAATTATCAGTACGTTGCTTGTCGCATCAATATGGATGCAGCGAAATCGTTATCTTATCTAATTTGTTGGTAAGTTAAAATGCTGGTTATTGCAAACAAATTCGGCTTCGTAAAATGTAGGTGAAAATGTATTCACATTTTAACAATTCTGGTAAAAATAGATGCATCATAAGCAGTGCAAATTTATGAAGAAACTGCTGCCGAAAGTATGGAAACCACCTGCAGGATATGAGTATATAAAACAGGTAATTTTAAAGTTAGTTTCAGCTCTTCGGATCAAACTCATCAAAGCATTAACTTAGGAAACAAGAATTCTCAGTAAAATGTAATTGGATACAAAATTATTCACAGTTGCATTCAATTACTTTTGTACTGAGTACTATTATACTTATTGAGTTTAAGTATAGAATGCAAATGTGCTCAGAATTAGTGATTACAAATGCCCATTGAATTAACGTAATCCGACATTAAAGTATGATCACCAATAAAATTCAGTATGAATAGAAATACTTTAAGCTTTCTAATAATGATGGTCAGGTTTTTCTAAAAAACATTTTGTCATACTCTTATAACGTCGTTTAAAGTGAAATTTGGGTATCGACGTCATTAGGCTACTTTTTGTAACGTGTATGTTGCATCGGGCATACTCAAATACCCGATTACTTAGCCTAATGGTATATGTCCGAAAAGAAATGCCCGATTAAATGTCCAGAAAACATGTCCAATTACATTGTCCGAAAAATGGAAGATTTTTAATTAATGACTCTTCCACTAAAATTCTAATGACCGTATTCATTAAAATTCCGAAGTTAAGATTTTGTTAACGTCTAAGGTTTCTTTTGTCTTTTCATAATCATAATCATTAAGAATATAGATGATTTTGTATTTTTTCTGCTTATAATAAAACTCACAGTGTATAAAATAAACTAAGTTTCCTAAACGATAGATTTGCATTCCATTGTACTCGTACTCAGTACTCATTGTATATGATTACCGGTTACATGTGCATACACTCTTTATACTGTACAGTATACTCATACTATGGAGTACAATGATTAAACTGTATTCATATTTATGAGTACAATTTGCCCAAACTCTGGTATGCGACTTTAGCACTTAAACACAAATAGCTGCAAATAAATACAACACGTGAAAGACAGTATCATTTTTGCATCAATTGCATTATCAACAACTAATTAATAAGTTCAAATTTAATTTGGGATAAAAGAAAACTAAAATTTAACATAAAAGGAATTTTTCTGATTAATAAATATGCATAGGAAGAAAAATTCACACAAGGTTATTTCAATAGCGCTAAAATATAATTTTACTGGTTCCTTTTAGGTTGAAGATGATATGAAAGTGCTGAAATCTGGTATCGACGAGCTAAAAAACATAACTGAACTTGCTGTTAAGGGACTCGGAAAGAAATATGATGAAATTTCGAGTATCAAGGAGCAAGTAGAAATAAGATTAAACGCACGTATTGATCAATCAAACGCAAAAATCGAAGCAATCAAGAAAAAAGTGAAAGATAACACATTAAATGACAAGCATGTGAAAGAAATTAATGATAAGTTTACGCAAGAAAACGAAGCATTTAAAGTTGAAATGTCAAAAATGATAGAGAAAAAATCGAAGCAGCTGGCAATTGATTTATCATCTAATTTTACAAAACTAATTGTAAAAGAAGTCGATTCAATAGCCCAAGATTTGAAAAACGATTACCAGCAATCAATTGAAAAATTGATCTCCAAAAAAGAGGAGCTTCAGATAGCACTTAACTCAACATTTCAGACAACATCAGATGAACTTTCAAAGCAGTTAGACAAATCATTTAAATCGGAAACAAAAAAAATGGTCGCAGATATTGAGTCAAAAACTCAAGATTTAGAAAATAAATGCCAACAATCAATTGAGAAATCAATCTCAAAACAAGATGAACTTGTGTTAACAGTTGACTCAAAGTTTCAGAAAACTTCAGATGAACTTTCAAAGCAGTTAGCCAAATCAATTGAATTGGAAACAAAAAAAATGGTCGCAGATATTGATTCAAAAACTCAAGATTTGAAAAATGAATTTCAAAAATTTATCTCAAAACAAAGTGATCTTGAGAATAAATTTATTTCAAAACAGTCTGAGTTGGAGAACAAAGTTGTCAAAAAATTTTATGACAAATCTGAAGCACTTCTAAAGCAATTTGTCAAATCAATTGAAATGAAAACTCAACAGATGAGCACAACTCTTGATGAAGAATGTAAAAATAAATTAAGCGACATGCAAAGAGATATAAAAGAAAGCATTGATGCCACAATTCATGATAAAACTGGAGAACTTTCAATGGAAATGGCCAGATTAGTTGAAGAGGAAAGAAAAGAATTAAATGAAAATCTTTCTTCAAAAATGACGAATTTGCAAAGTCAAATTCAGTTATTAGTTCAGGAAAAATCGGACGAAGTGTTACAGCAATTAATCGCCACGATTAATGAAGAGTTAAGCCAACAACTTGATTTAAAAACAAGACATTTAAATGAAGGAATCTTAAACACAAATGTATTACAAGCAAATCTTTTCAATGACATCTTCATTGTTAAACAAGAACTGGATGTCGTAAAGTCGGGCATGCAAGCAAATGTTGAAATTACGAGCCGAGCCATAACAACGATGAATGAGCACAGTGCATTGTTAAAAGGTAATAATCAAATGCATATAAATATTCTGCATACAACGACACTATATGACACTTATTGCCTTAAATGTTGGCCTTCACTTCCAAGGTGACACTATCTGTTCCCATCAAGGAGGGTGCAATGTGTTTTTATTGGTTAGTTATCAAGCTATATGTATGCATGTATAAAATTGTATATAATTATTCATTTTAAGCTGGCTTTAATAATGGATTTAAAAAACACACACATACCTTCAATTCATAACTTTTACACATTTTTGGTAGATGCTGTTAAGAACTTTAAAATGCTTGTAGTAAAGAATGTTTAAATAAATACACGTTTTTAAAATTTGTTATTTTCTTCTTAGAACTCATCGAAAAACAAACATCACAAGAGGATGAGGTAACGTTTTAATTAACCTATTTGTGGTTTCGTGAAAATGCTTATAGAAATTTTATTTTTATATACATTCTTTATGTGCACAGGTGAACATAGAAGATGACGTTGCAACCTGCAGCAGTACAGGATTGTGCGAAAAAAGTACAGTGCTGAGTGGTAAAAATAATTTTAATTTTTTTTAAATTTTTTCGTTCGTGCTAGTAAATGGTGTTACTCAGGAGATAATGTAGCTGCACGCAAATGTAAACGTAGATTAAACTCCGCGTTGTGGAGCTTACTCTACATTTACATTTACGTTTACATCTACAGTACGTTCATCTACAGAATCTTCCGAAGGCCGTTATCACGACTCATCTGCCAGAGCTTAATTATTAAAAAAACATTCGATTTACCTAAAATAAAATAAAGTCGGGGGAAAAAAACCAAATTAAAAATGTTATGCAATTATTCACGCTGATCTTTTTTCGAAGTATCCAGCCTGCGATTATGAATAATTGATTTAATTGATTTTCAAAAATAAGCATTTGAGTTCTTAAAAAATAATCAAAGTGAGAAATAACCAATCTAGCCTTTATAGTTTCTCCATAAAACTCACATTTATGAAATCTAAACTCTACTGGTACTTGCATATCTAGATTGTTTAAAACATTAGCATTCATAAAAGTAGATGAGAATTTCTTTTTTTGGCTGATCCAGTGATACAAATTTGGTTTGCGATCTGCCATATTTAAATGAAATCTGCGTTCATAATATGAAAATTCTAACAAAAAATCGTCATATTTATGAGTTTCTTCATTACTTATTGTTTATTTACAAGGATTTAGGTGAAAAATTTAGCATTAATTAAAAAGGATGAGTATTCATATATATTTTTTAGATTTTTTTTCTGACGTTTCCAAAATTCAAAAACGATATGATTTTTCTATTAATTAAGCTATTGGAAAGTAAAAACATTAACTGATAAAGTGGACGAACAGTGCAATGCGCAAAATATAAAGTATGTAGGTATTTTTTAATTACAGAAGAATTTTACATTATCAACAAATAAAAATGCTCATTGCACTTTTATTACAATGATACTATTTTTTTTAAGATTTAATCTCATTTTAGGAAGCGAATTTTTAAGGTATATGTACATGTACCGAATTATGCAAAAAATCGACGTATGAAAATAGCAAGATTTGTTTTTTAATTGATTGCTATATAAACATGATGCAGCAAAAAGTAACATGTAATATTCCAAACCCTTAAAAACAACTTAAACGACTGCAAGCCATGTTATTTTTTATATTGAATTGAAAAATTAAAGGTAAACCAACAGGATTTCTTTTGTCTCTATAGCTGCTACGCTGTATCTAAACACGACATTTTTGTGTGATATTTCAAATTAACCGTCTAAGTGCTAAGCAGTTTTTAGTTTTCTAATAGTTAGGGTACGCTGACTTAAAATGTTTTAGTAGCCCTTTATTCGAATATAGCCTTAAGTAGGCTATATTATTAATTAGCAATTATTTCAATTAACTACGAGTACGATTTCCCTTTTAACTACTTTTTTTATAATTTCAGGCATTGAAGAGAAAATTGGTGGTGAAAACGAGGTGAATACTCAGCTTACGTTCTGTTACGTTATTTTTCTACTTGTACAAGTATTGGCATCATCGTTAACCACGGCAAAACGCGCTATTGGTGTCTGAATAAAGCCAACTTCACCATCTCCCTCCAAAAAAGGAAACTTTCCTGGGAAATAACCCCATTTTTGTCAGAGTTTTTTCAGCAATCGCCGCATTAATGATTTTTAAAATGTTAAAACATATTAGGCTACTTATACAAATTCTGTTGATCATAACCAAGCACAGGAAACTGATGCACAGTATGGTTTTCTAAATTTAGGAAAATCATGAGAAACTCAGTAGTTTTGTGCATAATATTCAGGCCAGTTTAGATAGGGGGAAGAAGTTGATGCTATGTTCCCCAACTTTGCAAAAGCTTACATTAGCTTTTGTCATCAATGCATATTAAAAAAACGCAAAGCTTTTGAATTATGTGACCAGATTTTGAAATGGACTTTTTTTTTGAAATACCATGGGCAATGGAAGCGAATCTGGATGGTTAAAGGTAGAATATACAATTGTAGACCCCTTGGTAGAATTGTCTTGGGACCCCTTCTTTTCATACTTTCTTTAAGATCGATATACCTAAAAATCAAATTTGCAAATCAAAATTATTCGCAGACTACTGCTCGTCTTACAATGAAATTCAAGAGTAGAGTTTCTGAAATCTACAAAAAAGATTTGTGTGTATTATTTGCTTGGTACAGAACTTGGCAACTTAACCTTAATAATGAGAAATGCCAGGTGATAAGGTTTCCCAGTAATAGAGAAAGATCAGCTCCTAACTATAATTTGGAGGATGAAATACCTGGGATTGGGAGTCACCATTACCAATTAATGATATGCTTTTGAACACTAATGTCAAATCAATAACCGGGCTTGCAATTGGCAAGTCAGTGTCTTAAAATTGTCAAGGAAGTGTTCTGAAACTGTCCCATGGCAATGGTAAAGAATTCGCTTACCAATCCTAAGTTTAACCTCATACGGAATACTGCTGTCGTATTTAGAATTCCTAATCAGTTGGCTATATGTCCAAGAAATTGGCAAGAATTGGAAATGGTGCAGCAGAGGGCCACTCGATTTTTTGCTGGCCATTCTCCAGTATAGGGAGAGTGTTACGCCTTAAATATGGCGAACGCTGAACTCGAGGGTGAAAACTTTTGGCAACTCTGACACTGATGTCGACCATCTTGTCAATTATTGTTCCATTGCAAACTGAAGCAGTCTTTATATCCATTCGTTTGTCCAAATCCACGATTTTCTCATTACTGATTCCCAGCCATAGGGTAAGAGCACGCTGACACTTATTTCATTAACTTAAAAACCAGTATCGCCTAGTGGTATGAGTCTGCAATACCACTACGCGACACTGGTTCAAAATAAGTAAACAAATCACATGAATAAATACCAACGTGCTCTCACCCATAGTTTTAATTTTTATTGGTAACATTCCAGTCTCTTTCAATGATCAAAATTTAAAAACATTCCATTTTGGTATGTTTATGGTTGAACTGGTCAATCAGTGCCCGGAGCCTGGCTGAAATAGGTACATATACATTTCCTTTTGGTAGCTAGCAATTAACATTTTCGAAACCACCCAGACGGCTCAGTTGATTTTGTGTACCTAAAATCTTTACTTAAATGAAATAGGCTACTTAATTCTTTAATTTCATTTTTAAATTTCTTTCAAGGACATGGCTGATGTGGTTAATGATACCAATTGCATCACGAAATTCAACTGGAGGATTAATGATTGGCAAAATGTTAAAACGAAGAAACAGGATATTTTCAGCGACGTTTTCGTTACTAATGGCGGTGGCATTAAAATGAAGGGGAAAATCATGTTTCAAGGAGAGTGCGTTCATCCATGGCTCGAATTTGTTGATTCTAGGTTAAAAAAGTCGTTCTCATTTGAATACATTCATAAAAGGACATTTGTCATTAGCTTTCTAAAAAATGGAAAAGAAACAAAGAAACTTGAATTAGTGCAGGAACCTGGATACGTGTATGGTATAAATATGAAAGATTGGATGAACAATTGTTACACGAAAAATATATATTCAAGTTGCAAATTGATGAATGCAAAATTCATTGACATTGTCATTATCATTGAGCCATATGAGATGTTATACAAGAATTTCTATTCCAAAGAGGGCGCATTGACTTGGAAAGTGGAAAATTATAATCAGAAAAAACTCGATGGAATTGAATATGGACACTGCATATGGAGTGATTACTTTTATGATGATTTGGGAAGCATATTCAAAGTAGGTTTAGAATTCTTTCTTGCAAATATTTTTGTGTATTTGCTTACTGTTTATGTTGATGATAGCAATGCGAAGAAATTGCGTAAATGTAATGTAACAACTATGATTTTAGATAAGTTAGGTTCAAAAAACATTTTGAAAAGAACAGAAGTACGTCATAGTGGTAAACGTCACTTTGAAACATTAACAATATCCTTTTGTAACTTTGAAACTCCAGTAGTTTTAAAAGAGGATAGCATAATTATAAAGGTGAAGTTATCTGGTTTATATGGTGAAATTGAAACAAATTAAAAAATGCAATTCAAAAGGGCCTAAGGTGATTGAGCTAAAACCATGAGAAACTATCAAAATTCAAACTCTTGTGGTTTCGGTTCAAGCTTCCGTGAATTTTCTTGTTGACCACTATTTGACCAATAAATCATTGGTATTATGCAAGGACAAGGCAATATTATTTGTTGTATTTTGATGCAGAGAAAAATGCTAACTACAGACCATTCCCAATGAATTATGCACTTATCATTTTTATTCATAACACCAATTTCAAATCTACGGTATATAAAACTATAACAGCTGATCAAAGAGCAATAAACGAAATATAAAAACATAGATTGTTTATCCCTCTCTTTTAGACATAAAGTTTAATGGAGATATTTTGAACAGTCTCGGAATGCCAGCCATTAGCGCAAACCCCTTCAACAAAAAAATGCGAAATTTTGTCTCTATGAATTATGCACTGTTGCAGTGTGCAAAAATTAAAATAATATAAAATGTTGCGATTTCGCCCATTCAAAATTGCCACCATAATATGGGCGGCACACATGACGGATTCGACTGGGCACACCGGTGTAGCTCACTTTTCTTGTGGGTGCAAACTGATCACGTATGTGTCATTTTTTGCATGGTGCATTACACCATGTTTTGCAAGTCAAACACGCAAGTGCAAATCGTCTGTTCTGTTGGGGAGACTCAAAGTCTTCCCCACTAAGGGATTGACCAAGGCTTGGTCCCTTGGTGCGTGCCCGCCTGGTCTTCCCAGCACAGCACTTGCATTTATGTTGAACTGTGTTTTCACTGATGAATTCGTTTATTCCATTTCTTTAACTGTATTTATTGTTAACCATAATGTGTTAATTATTTGTGAGATCTATTTCAGTTAGCTACGGTAGCTAGGTGCGTAACCTGGGGTTGTGTTTTCAGGACTCTTGCAGTTTCAGAATGTAAACTATTGATCCTTTTGTAATTTCACGCACATTCCTATTTCCATTTGTTTCAGGGGGAAATCTGTTTATTTCTGTTAAGAACCAGTGACAGACTAACGTGGAATTCACGGTTGTACACTGGCTGCAAATGGAGGCGCAAATGCTAGGGGTTGTATTTGAATTTGGCGCCTTGAGCGCGTGCGCCCTCTGCTGGCTAGCAGTGAGGGCAAATTACTTTAGGGAGAGCGCCGTAGCTAACAGGTCTTACCTTTGGGGCGTTTTTGATGTCACACTTGAGCCCGTGCACGTTCCAAGTGGGAACCACTTGTGAAACACCTTCTCTTCAAACTAGCTGTGTAACTGGAAGGTTATGTTTTTGCTGTCTGTGTCAAACACAAAAATTGGTCTGAGTGTTCCCTCACTCTCAGCATGTGCTACGCTTAGCCACATGTGTGAAGACACGCATTTTTCATAATTAGAACACAAAGACAAGGATCCAGCTTCAACTGATAATGAAGAACTTTAACTGGATTCAGGTAAGGTCGGCAGAACGCTCCACTAATTCTAATGAAATAGTTGAATTTCAAATCACCTCAGCATGTTCAAGCAGCGCCAATTTCGAATATAATTATCCAGCCCACAGTGGTAATTTTTTAATATTTGTTTGTAAGAAGACAATCATTACTGAAATTAATATATTAGGGAGAAGCTAAATAAGTACCCTATAACTTCAAGTACAAATCATGGCCTTTTTAAATTTCATGTATTGATAAATTTAATTAGCAAAAGCGAAGTGCAAAAAGAGTGCATGCGTCCATGTGGACATTTGTAATATACCCCCCTGTTGTTCAGAAAGGGTTTTTGGGGCACTCTGTAGACTAGTAACTGGACCTATCAAATAGAAAACACCAAATTCGAAATTGAATATGCTAGGAAAATTGTATGGTTTTACCTTCCTCAAATGGCCACCTCTTTCCCCTCAAGGAAGAAGTATTCCAAATTTATAGTATTTAATTTCATGTTTAACCATATTTCTTTTCAGCTTTAGATCATAGTCAGGGCATCTGCAGCAGGAAATTGCTGCTAGCAGACGTCATGCAGACAGCTTTATCCAGCCTGCAAATGGCGCTACCTAGTGATAATTTGTTGAAACCCTACCCTTTTATGTTGTCACTTCCTGCCTGGCCTCCTGACTACCAAGTTGACACCTTGTTTAGTCTACCTGCTATTTTTGAAACAAGGATGTTTGCTATAACATTGTGTTTGCAATAAATGGAACACCAACTGGAAGTAATGAACTGTGAGTTGTGTCCAATTAAATGCCCGCGCTCTGCCCAGCACCCACTCTGCTACAACAAATGGTAGCAGAGCGTGGTTGGATCCACAGACCTCTGCCAGCTGTCCAAGTTACTGTCCAGCCCAGTTGTCCACTTTGCTGTCCAGCCCAGCTGTCCAGATTGATGTCCAGCCCAGTTTCTCCACTTTGCTGTCCAGCCCAGCTTTCCAGCCTAGCTGTCCAGATTGCTGCCCTGCCCAAGCTGTCCAGATTGCTGTCCAGCCTGTGAAGCCCAGGATTTCCTAAAGATTGATATTGTTATTGATTTAATGATTGTTTCCAGGCCAGGCTGTCCTCCATCCTTAAATCATATGTGTGTTTTGCTTCTAGGGGGTAAAGCTTGCAGGTGATTAAATTAATCCTTGTTTAGAGTTTTCAGCCTTTTGACAAGAATGGAGCCAGACCTCTACACCGTATCTTCTTCCTCGGGGGAGAAGGTATCCATTATCCTCCTCGACAAGACGAATTACTTGTCTTGGAGACTCGACTTGGACGTGGCACTCATGCACCAGTCCCTGCGTGCCTATGTCCGTTTAGATAGGGAACCGCTTGCTTCTGATGCTACGCCAGCTCAGAAGACAACGTACAAAGAGAAGTGCGACAGGGCTTTCAGCATCATTTATTTCTCAGTCCAGCCCCGTATCCGCCAGACACTTTTTGAGGGACGAATGGATAGCCTCAACTGCCAACAAGTTTTGGAGAGCATCCGCGAGACGTACGAACCGGTTTCGCAGGAGAGGATCTGGCAACTATTTTGCCAATTTTTCTCACTCCACATGGAGGTCAACGAGTCGATGGAATCTTACATCGCCCGTGTGGAGAAC
>JAQGAO010008059.1:0-10706 GCA_034697705.1 Ommatoiulus sabulosus | reverse complement strand
ACCAAGCCTCTTAGCACATCAAAATTACAGTCCTTAACGCCTTTCTTAACAGACTGATGGCACATTCAAAATTGTAGTAATGGTGCAAAATGTGTCATGGGGGGGGGTTTGTTGTTCTGAAAGGGTTTTTGGGGCACACTGTAAATTAGTGGCTGGATGACATAGACTTGAAAACAGGAATTCAAAATTAAATATGCTAGGAAAATTGTAACTGATTTACCTTCTTCAAATGGCGACCCCTTACCCCTCAAGGAAGAAGTTTATTAAATTAACAATATTTAATTTCATGAATAACCATGTTTGTTTTCCCTTTAGATCTTTGTCAGGGTGCCTGCAGCAGGAAATTGCTGCTAGCAGACGTTATGCAGACAGCAAAATCCAGCCTGTAAGTGGTGCCACCTAGTGGCAGTTTGAAGCAACTTGCCCAATGCCACTTGTCACTTCTCTGTTGGTCTTCTAGCTGAAGGGTCTTCCATTGTGTATCCTGTACCAGTTAAGAATGAAGACACTTTGTACAAATCAAGTTAATGTGTCTTGGCAATAAACCAGAGTATGTGATCACATGGAAAACAACTGGTAATTTGAGTTCTTTATCAATGAGTGTTCCAGATAAGCCACATGGACCAGACAAAGGACCACACCCTGGATTAACAAGAAGCAGCAAACCCAAGGTTGCCTATCCATCCTGGTCTTAATGAACAGTGAGTTACTTTTGAAACAAATGAGTGCTCCAGATGCAATGCTCAGTCAAGCACCCGCTCTGCTATAACAACCTGACTACCTGTGTCAATTAAAAATGTATAAATCTTTTTATTAATTTTACCAGTAATTGGTTTGGTTTGCATTTCTGCTACTGGTTGTGCTAGTGTTTGTTTCTTGATTTCCCACGGTTGCTTCATCCTGCCCATGTTCGATTGCTCCGGCCCCTGTCATTGTCCATCACCTTAATTGGGTCAGGGATCATCTGTCTTCAAGAACATTTTTGATAATTTATGTAGCTGGGTCATCTGGGTGTATTCATGTAGCCCTCTACCGGTGCTTTTATTGTTTTAAAAAATTTGGCCAGGACACCGATGGGTCACATGGGTTTAACCATTTATTGATGTTCAGAACATCCTGCTCCCACAGTCCATCATCAATACCACAGTGTCACTGCTCATGTGAAACCTGATTGGCAAAACCAGCCAGTTTGGTGATTTTTCCATCAATCACCTCAAAATGCAACTTACTTCTGATTTTCATTCTTGAGAATGGAGAAAGTTTACAGTGTGCCATGAGAAGTTCTTAGCTATACTCCTTGTGGTAAAAAGGGGAATGCCAATTGGACCCCATGGCCTAGCATCACATCGTGGAGTACCTGACAAATTACTGGGAAGACGGAGGGTTTCCCTTCACCCCCCAAAGCATGCATGCCTTCTTCCGAGAAATTAGTTTTTATCTGTACGACCCCTCCGGACCTTTGCCACGGTGCTCTTTCCTATGGGGTATTTCCCCGAGGTGCAAGATCCAGACAACCTGCAACCCATGTACGGGTGATAATCATCCACTCCTCGTTACTCGGACCGTTTCCCATGGTGTTGAATCCCTAAACTTCCCCAGACTCCCCTTTGTTAATGGATTATTATTTATTGCTGTGTAAAAACCCCACAACCCAAGTCGATTGTTGTTATACTTATTACACATGTTTACCTCTATTTTAGTTCAATTAGTTATTAATACTTTACATGTGAGTTTCTTATATGAAAATATCTCATTATAAAAATATATAGTCTTAAATTGTGTCTATTTGAACATTTCATAGCTAAGCATAATTGAAAAAAGAATTCATTTTCTTATTCAAGTAAACATTTGTTTGTCGGAATTGAAAAAACAAATTTGCTTACCAAGCATTTTCCAATCAATTCTTTGACTTCGCTGTCTAAATGCAAAAGGAGAACTGGTTGAAATAAGCATTTTCTTGGTTGCAAGGGTAATGTGTCATGAGCAACACACAGGTTCGTATCTGAAATGTAAATTTAGAATAGATTTGTCTCAATACCATATAAACAAAGCTAACATAAATTTTCCCTTTTTTTACCAAATAAATGTATTGCTTCAATTTCCTCAAAGGTTCAGCCTACATGGTCTTCTCTATGAGCAACAATTTAACAAAAATGAAAACTAATAACCAAAGGTATTTGTAAATAAATTTATACTTAGTTAGTACAATTATAAGCCTAAATGTAGTTAATGTACAACAAAATGCTGATTTTATTCTTCTTCAGCAGTTAACGAATGGAACCTAAACAAAACTCGAGTTTCTACAAAACCCCCATAACAATTTGCCTTCAAAAACTAAGTTTATAAACACGGAATAAATCTCACAAATCAAGTATTGCAAAAAATGCAACATAAAAATGCAATTTTCGGAACTGGATCTGCAGCTTGGCCATTTTCTTGTAATCAAGAATATTTGCATAACTAATCTTATCAGGTTTCTTTTATTCTTCAAGAAGAATTGGCTCTCGCCAGGGGCACGTCCGTCCTGTATCGAATCCAATCTGCATCTCCTCTTGCGTCTCTGGGTCCACCCAGTTAACTCAGACTGTCGCGGCACACATCAGTGGGAGTTGTGAGCACAGGCTTCCGCCAAAGTTTGTAGCTCGAGTTACATCATCATTTCGCCACATTGCGGTTGCGAGTCAATAAACACAGCACGTGTGCAAAAGTTCGTTCGCCCATCAAATGTTCAAATAGCTGAAAGGCGGTAATTGGTGGGAAAACTACCTCACATCATATTATTAGATTATGGAAAAAAGTATATCCAATTTATGGGGGTTTTCAACAACTCGAGTTTCATTTAAGTTAAAATCCTGTATTGCTGATCATTGACAAAATAAGCATTTTACATTCTGCATTTGATCCTAAAATAAATATTCAGCAATAAGATAAAAAACTTTTCTTTGTTTAATTATCAGTAATTTTTTTTAAATGTAAAGTTATCAAAATAAAAATATAACATAACAAAATAGATATTTTATTTTGAAAAAAATTGTTCAGGGTAGAAAAGTAATAAAATGGAACAGTCCATTTTACTTAGTGTCTAAGGAATACAGAATTTTGGACATTGAACATTTATTTCCTTTAATTACTTCCATTCTTTTGGCCAAAGTTAATTTTATTTTGGCTCAAACAATACCACTACATTTGTTTTCATTAATGTTAGCTTTTGTGCAAAGCTAACCTAGCGTTATATGCTTGTCTTAAACGCACTGATCGCATGTTATGTATGTGTATTAATATAATTGATTTTCTCTGCTCGAATGACTTATCGCCCCCTGGTGTTTGCGCATAGAAGGTTAATGCAGTGCCCATAACCTTAGTGTTACACGCATTGACTTTGCCATACAGAAGTTGCTGGATAAAAATTCTTTATAAAAAGGGTAGTTCGTTAAGCAGTGATTTTATTTTGGGAAAAATTATCTTGTTTGAAATCGGCACGTACCCAAAGGAAGCCCGATAGCATCCGAAAACGTGGGGAAAATACCACAAAATATTAGGGGCCTGCGGAGCAAAATTTTCTCCTTGTATCACCTTGATCAAAAATTTCTTTGGAGTCGCAATGTGTGCCATAGATGATCTCTGAACAAAAACCAAAAATGGAGAAGCATGAGGTTGTTCTAAAGAAATTCCTGCTCCCACTTAGCTTTCCCAGAAAATTTGATGGTGAGCAAAACACAGATGTCCATACATTTTTGAATATGTATAAAAATTCGGCCAATCAGGCAAATTGGACATTCAAGGACAAGGTGACATTTGTTCAATTACTTGTCAAGGTCAGCCTTATTTTGGCATGCTGCCTCTGCCGACATCAACTGGAAAATTTTGAAACAAAATTTGTCGAAAGCGTACCCAAATAATTCTAGCAATATATCTATACGATTGCTCTTTGTTGGTATCTCTCTCTCAATTTGTGATAGCCCTTAAAAGGGCCGGGGAAGGGAAAGGCTGGACAGGCAGCACGGTGTAGGCCGACCTGGCCTACACGTTGCTGGACGACGGCTGGTCGTCCTGGTGTGCTGTGTCCCCGGCGTGCGACGGAACGGCCTGTTCCGTCGTCTGGGAGTCAAGTCTGGGAGTGCGAGGCGCTGGCGTCCTCGTAGCAGAGCGTCGACTGTGGACTGCCGACGATCACAGCGCAGGAGTAAGTCGACTGCGTGGCGTGTGAGACGCTGGCGTCCACATAGATTCCACCCGTTGCTTTAATATTAACTACGGCTCTGGTGGCCGTACAAAAATGGCATGGCGCTGGACGTGGTTGAGGTATGGCTAAGGGTGGCCAGGCTTAGCGGTACAAAAGATTGATGCAGACAGAATAGCTGCCTACCAAAAAAATGTACTAATGACAGAGGCGGAATGGCCGCCTGAAAATAATGTGCACGTTATTACCTAACCTGGCAAATGTGAGAGGCGAGATGGCCTCCTCGAAAACAAAATGCCATGTTGGCAAAACTTATCTTGTAAAGATGAGGCATGTCACGTTAGCTAAACCTTTGTTGAAAAGTTTAAAGGTGGAATGGCCGCCAGAAAAAGCCTTGCCTAGTTGTCCCGAAAAACTTTGTCTGTAGCTAATGATTGCGGCGGGATGGCCGCTGCAAACACGGAGAAAAAGAACGAGGCGGGATGGCCGCCACGAAAACATTTCCACACGCCACGTTTAAATAGCTTCGTCAGGAGACAGCAGGTGAAAAACGGCGTCTAGTCGTAGCAACAGGTGGGTCCGGAATGACCAAAACAGCTGTGGGGACACACGGGGTCCTGGAGGTCAGCTGTGCGCCGATAACGTCACGTCAGTGACATCATCGACGCTACGGAGGCCGGCAGGGGCCTTAAAACATTAACAATGTCCCAAAGACTTTACGAGCAAAAATACTGACATTGGCACATGGCGATCCCCTGTCGGGACATAAGGGTACTGACAAAACAATAGAAAAAATCAGACGGCATTACCATTGGCCGAAGCTCAAAGAGGAGGTTGCTGCATTCGTAAAGAAGTGCACCATCTGTTAATATTTCCAAAAACCGAATAAGAAACCTGCTGGCCTACTTCAATCACTGCACAGTGACATAACCTTACTATTCCACACCATTGTGATAGATTTTGTGGGGGGATTTAAGGTAACACAAAAGGGAAACAAACTCCAACAGAAGATATGACAACAACAGTTGTAGCACAATTTCTACTTGATAAAATAGGTCTGAGATTTGGATTCCCTGGCAAATTGCTTTCCAACAGAGGTCACTCTTTTCTATCAAAATCCCTGAACAAATTATTAGAACTAGTTAATGCAAAAAAGTAAACACCTCTGGTTACCATCCGCAGTGCGATGGAAAGGCTAAAGCTGCTGTGTATAATAATAGTAAAAATTTTGTGGAACTTATCAGCTAACCATCCCGCAAGTTGGGAAGCACTCTTGCCATTCGTGGTATTTCTATACAATACTACAATCCAAGACTTGATCTGCATCGCCTTAAACTGTTGTCTATGGTGTGTTACCTCACATTGTGAATCTTGCACCGTCATCAAAAACTGATAGCAATATTTATAACACACGTTTAGCAGAACTATGCATCCCCGTCTTCCACAGTATCAGAGGTACAGTGTATGATCAAATAAAGTTAGCCAAGTCAAAGTAGGCTAAGTAATTTGACACCCGCCAGAGGGCTGTCACTTAAGGTAGAGTGACAAGGTATTATACAGGCACATAGCGATTCAGTCGTCAGGGTCAAAATTAAAACAACTCAAACCCTTAAACCATTGTGCAATGTATAAATCCAGTTGCGAAGATGATGAAACGCAATTAGTGCAATGGCAGCCTGATCAATTATCATCTCCAGTTATTCCTCAACGACCGACGACCAGAAACTTAACAAAACCTGCATCGAGATCGCCTGTGGTTACAACGTCATTGCAATAGCGACCATGTCAGCAAGAATAAACAGCACCCTCAAACTTGCTCATTACTCAGAGTTTATCAAGATCAATATCGAGCTTTTTCAACAAGAAGTAGCACTCGTTTTAGTTGCTGGGTCGTCATCCGCAAGGAAGGGGCTCTTGTGACCCGCTTCCACCGTTTCAGTGACAGGGTCACATTCCATGTGTCATTATTAATGCACAAGTTGTGTAAGCGACCTTTCTGCTGATTCGCACATTGGCAGTTAGGGGATTACGATGTGACGCGACGTAGGAGCAAAAATTTTGAACGTTCGGCAGATCATCTTTGAATATCATGGGAGTCGATTGGGCCGACTTATGGGATATGAATTTTCATCCATGCGTGGACACGATTAGCTGGGTAAGGTGTCCATTGCACGCTCACCTAACTTCGGCCGTAAAAACCGTTTTGTGGTTAAGCGTCGCCATTGTTTTATCTGATGCTGTACGGGCTGTTTCTCCAGGCTAACATAAACCCGATCATAGCAGGATTGCTGCGTTCGGTACCATTTTCGGAACATGTTGCAAACAAATTTGTGCATGCTTGGGCAAATATCCAGGGTGCAGTTTGCAAATCATCTTGGACTTTGTCGTGATGTTGATGTGAACATTTCGCCTTTTGAGCCCATCCATTTTGAGTGTGGATATAACTTGATCCAAACAGTTTTATATGTGCATTTAGCACGTCCTTGTTTTTAATGCAAATGTGTTGGCTATTGCCACATTTTTACATTGTACATTGTCCCGTGTTGAACGGGAAACCCTTTTTTTAAGTACCCTTTGCATTGGATACTTGTGTACAAACGATCCATCCCATATGTCATGACGACCCAACGTCCGTCTCTTTGAGGAGTGGGCACGATTTGGCAGTAACATGTTATGGGTCCTGTTCCCCCGAAGGTGGGTATCTCCATAGGCGTTGCAGGAGCAGGGAGCTGCTCATAGTCCTCCTCAGGTAATGGGGATTCGGGCTCCCATTTCGGCAGAGGAGTGCAGGCCTTATCAGGGGACCTCAATTGAGAAGTCCTCCTTGGGGAGGCTGGCAGGTCAGGAACTGCTGTCTCGCCTTCATCATCCTCGTTTGATCCAGACAAGGGTTCCGTACCGGAGTCCGATCCCAACGAAAAAGTTGCAAATTGTTGAGAGCACTTCTTAGGTACAACACGGCTTGCCTGATGCTTCTTGATGATGCGCTGCGATCGACGAGGTAAAGGACGCTCCTAAGGGACCACCCTCTGCTTTGTCATAGTGGCAGAGCGCGGTTCCGATCCACGGGCTTCTGCATAGGCTGAACACACTAATGAAAAACGATCGTCGAAGGTTACATCCGTCAACTCCAGCATCTGCCGTAGCGAGGGGCATCACACTATCCACAAGACCAGTTAGCGTATCCGATCAGTGTTCCTGGGACGTCCATATCCGCAAGATTGCTTCCGCTAGTCAGCTTCAGAAGTAGGACGTTACCGAAGAGTAGTTCATAGGGTGTGGCATTTCCAAGAACTTTCTGAGTAAAGCAGTTGTAGAGACTGAGATGAGCCGCGGTAAGCAGGACCTCGGCCCAAAAGGTTTCACTTAGGTATGCATCCTTCCTGAAGCACCGCACAGTCCCTAACCCAGTCCTGTTAAGGTGCTCGGCCACTCCGTTCTGTTGTAGCGAGAATCTGTAGGTGCGCTCGTGTTCCCAAAGAACAAATCGATTTGTTGGTTACAAAACTCCATCCCTTGGTCGGTGCAGATACGGCGAACCTTGGAGCTTGTCTGCCTCTCCATCGATGTGATGTACTAGCCGATGTAGTGGAAGACATCGGACTTGGCAGCCATCGGGTAGACGGTGACCCATCTGATCCAGTTGTCCACTATGAAGAGGAAGTATCCGAAGCCTCGATGTGATGGATGTGATCCAGGGCCCCAGACATCACAATGAAGCAACTCCATGGTTAGAGAGGTGGTGTGTTTTCCTAAGGGTGCCGCGGACTGCTTGACTGCCTTGCACTTCTCGCAAGTGTCGCAGTACAGTTCGCGGTCCTTCAGAGGTGGAAGGCCTGTGTGGGTGCCACGTTCGGCCATTTTGTGTACGTTCTTGGCATTAAAGTGGCCAAAACGATGGTGCCACAGGAATAGGTCGTCCACCTCCTTTGGTCCTTCTGACGAAAAGTCGCTGGGTGCCGGGCGTTCCAACAGTTGAGAGATTTCAGAGCAGGGCGTAGCAGATAGCTTAAACCTCCCACAGTCAGCTTGGAACCGCAGGATTTCGTGTCGATCCTGGTTCCTGACGACGATCTCGCCATCTTCCCGTTCCACTTCAAACTAGCCTTATCAGCCATTAACGCAGAAATCAGGTTACGCCTGCCACAGGGAGCGTAACCGACATTCAGGAGTCGAACTGTTCCATTCGGGGTTTGAAGGCGGACTGTTCCAATGCCGGTGATAAAGAACTCCCCAACATATCCCTAGCATCTCCTGGGAGAGATGGTTTGTAATGAGATGAACCACTCTCTGTGGGTGCACAAATGCATAACTGAGCCCGAATCCCAGAGCCACTGGTCGGCTGCCTGTTTGTCGTCACCCGTAATTCCAACGAAGAACGATGGCTCCAGCTTCCGTGGAGTGGTGGCTGGGATCTCTTCTTCTTGGATCCTCTACGGAGCTTTCTTTGAGGCACTAGGAGACATCCGTGATGGGCCTGGTTGCTGCCGCGTTGATGCGGTTGGAGGGTCTCGAACTCCGGCAGAGGTGGACCCACCAAGCTTCGCTTGCATTGTCTGGCATACGTCTGCAGTATGCCCCGGCTTTTGGCAGTACTGGCAACTCACTGCCTTAGAGGACATGGCCAGGGTTTCAGCAGTTGCAGCCGCGGGGGCATTCTTTCAGAGGCGACCAGCTTCAGCGATGAGTTTTCTTCACGTGCTGCAATGTGAAGTCCTCATCGTTGAGCATATAAAGCTGCTGGGCCATGTAGCCATACTCAGATGTCAGTCCACTGAGTACTTGGAAGGCGAGTTCCTCTGCATTCCGATTTTTGGAGAGGTCCCACATGTTCTGAGCAGCTTCATCGGTCCGGAAGATGTACATCTCCATTGGCTAGTCCGGAGCCATATGGATGGAGTTAAACTTTGCACGAAGGGCAGCTCGGTGGGCTCGGGTTGAAGGCTCGAAGGATTCCTGCAAAACCTTCGAAACCTCTAAGGGAGTGTGGAGCCGACCAACGATGTCCTAGACCGGGTCCTCCGAGAACGAGCAAGGCAACACGGTCTAACTCAGCACGCAGTGGAAGCGTGCTGGGCCCATAACCTTGATAGTAGTGGGTAGCAGAGCATGGTTTCGATCCATGGACCTCTTAGCAGTCAACACATATGCTTTCATAAACCTTAAAAGATCTTCGTAAATGGTTACCAAACACATTGCGTCAGAATCAGGGAAGATTGGAAAACTACAAACTATCCTACTTATTCTAAATTTCTGTCTCCTGAGTATTTCATACAGCTCCAAAGCCATAACACTGCCACCCTATGATAAAGTTCATGGAGGATGTTTTGTGAGTTACAAATCACTCATGGTCCGTTTATGTCTGGATTATTTTAAATACTTCTGATAATTTTTTGTGTCCCAACCTTCCCTGATACTGACGCAATGTGTTTATTAAACATTTATGAAGAAATTTTTGGCAAGTCTAACAGTCTGTCGTTTTTCCCTCACATATAGCTCACATGGATGGCCAAAAATTAGCAAATTCTACCAGTAAAGGAGGGTGTTCAAATACTTTTTTGACATGAAATATTCGTTTTTATTAATTTAAAATTTAATCATTTTTTTACAAGATTTTGGCTGAGGGAAGGGGGGGAAGAATCAACGGAGTGGGGGAAATCCACCACGAAGCTTTAAAAGGTGAATGTTTTTTATTTTCATTTTTTGACTATTTAACAATGTGCAATTTTGGCAGATGGCTTATGTTTAATGTTAGTTTAGACTTTTTGTTGGTGTATCTGATGCCTATTATTTTAGATTTTTTTAATTCACCCATTTATTAAAGAAATCAACCATTGTGTTCGATTTTTGATTCTTGCTTGCCAAGTTTACTTATTTTTAGCTTAATTATAAAAGAGTGAATCATAAAATTTTATAAAAATAATAGGATCATCTAGACGAGACTTAATTCTATTAATTTCAAGTGGAGAAATAATTTGGATGTGTTTTGAAAATGAGTATTATAGTAGAATAACATATGCTGAACAGCCTGATACTTTTTCTACTCGTTCAATTGAGTGCAAAATTTCACCACCGGGTATGGCCGCATTAGCGCTCTTTTAACTGAGCATGAACGCCTTATAGCGCTCTTAATGACGTCATTTGCATGTGTGCATATGTTTCTCGACCAGTCGTCTATACTACAGTATAATAAAGTTTGCCGACTTCAAGGGTTTTGGCATGGGAAGCATGCCAGCAGCGCCGCGTGGTGTTGCTTTAGTAAAACAAAACAAACTACTATGGTGCCACGATGCTTGAAGTCGGAAAACGGCGTATTTTGTGTTTGAGAATAAAATACTTTCAATCTAATGCAATATATATTATTAATAAATGGCAGCACCACATCGTTAAATATACACGCAGTAGCGACCTGTAGCGTTACTATTGATGAACAATAACGACACCCTAGGTCGGTGGTTCCCAAAGTGGGCGGTACCGCCCCCCTGTGGGCGTTGAAGAGGTCTAAGGGGGCGTTTGTGGTCCAAGG
>JAQGAO010008058.1:0-10707 GCA_034697705.1 Ommatoiulus sabulosus | reverse complement strand
GCACTTTTGACCAATAGTGATCCGTGTGCCACTCTGTGTCTTAAAAATCTGCTTTAGGATTTCCGAAAAAGAATGAACATTCTTGAAAGCTTATAAGCGCTTCTTTTAAGCTCAGCCTGGTTCGGCTAAGCTTTCTTTGTGTGCGTCCTCATTTAAAAAGCATGCCACATTCTTATTCCGCTAGGTGGCGCCGAGTGGTAAGCGCATGCAATAAGCATTTTTTGTGCTCGCACCCTGTAAATGGAACGTGCCGATTTTGCGCACGTAAAGTTTTCGCAAAGTTTCTGTCCGAGTACTTCTGTAAATGGGCGTATCGATCATTGATTTTAATGTGTTTTTTTTCGTTAATTTCGATCAATCGCACTTTGCGATCAATTTGCAATCGCAAAGTTACGCGTGTAAAAATGAATGTACTGTACATGTACGTTATTAATTTGTTCGTAAACATGCCAGTGAAGTTTTTAAACCAATTAAAGTCTCGATTTTGAGCACGTGACTTCACGCTCGTTAAAGTGCGAATCTGAAAGTTTGTCGGAGTACCGTAGCTATTATCAGGCGTATCCGTCGTTGATTTTAATGTTTGTTTTTTTATTTCGTTGATTTCGCTAAAATTGCAATTTCCTTAACTATAATGACCGATCGTATAACCTATTTTTAAACATCTGATAACGTTCATGGCAGTCAAGGACGTTGCTTTTTAGTAGATATGCCATTAATTTGAATTTATATTCAAATGTACATGTAGGTTGCTGCTATAAGGCGTCATTTCTAATAGTATTTCTATGACGATTAGGCCGTTTTATTGCTCGTAAACTCTTATAAGGAGCTGTAGCGTGCATATGAAAAGTACGAAACGATGAAAAGCTCGTAGAGCGTCATTAAAATGCTCCCGTGACTTAGCGTTTGTGTGTCAGTGAGGACATAAAACGACGTGACACGAGTTGACTGGACGTTAGCGTCACTTCAGGCCTGTTTTACGACGTCATGTTCAGGAAGTGTCATTTCTTAAGCCGATTTTGCTCGTTTCGAATAGTGTCTTTATACGCGTCGATTGGATTTTGTTTGGACAGCTACGAGGATGACGGACAGTAATCAATTGCCTAGAAACTGCCTTATAACGCGCGCTTAATGCCATCGTAAATTTACCACAGTTTTCCGATGTGAACAGATACGAACCATTTTAGATAGAACAAAATGTGCGAGGAACTTATTTATAGGGAAGAGGGTGTCTAAAACAGGGTACTACCTGACCTGGAAAATCTGGGAAAGTCAGGGAACTTAAGAATGTCTAGAAAGGTCAGGAAAGAATAACTTATTTTGAAAAAAAAAACCAGGGAAATTTAACGAATAATGTTGTCGGTTAATGTTGTCAAATTAATGATTCCACGTGGTTAGTTCAAATTTGCAAAATTTATAACATTTCTCCCAGTACTAATTTGCAAAATTTCTTTAACATTTTCCCAGTACAAATTTGCAAAATTTCGAACATTTCCCCAATACAAATTTGCAAAATTTCTAATAATTTCTCAGTACAAATTTGCAAAATTTCTAAAAATTTTCCAGTTTTCAAAAATTTGCAAAATTAGTCAAACGTTTCCTTAAATTAATTTGCAAAACTTCCAAGCTTTTCCAGCGCAAATTTGCAAAATTTTCAACTGTTTCCGAGGACAAATTCTCCAAATTTTTTCATGGTAATTTTGTAACATTTTTAAAACAAATTCTTTGTTAATCTTAACATTTTTTTTCTCCAAAATTGTCATGAGTCAATTTTGCAACTGGCTTCGATTCAAATTTTCTGTATTTCGAGTTTCCTTCCAAAATTGAAAACAAAAATATCCTGAAAATTAAGTCTCCCGACAGTTTAATTAGTAGAATCATTACGTTATTTTTAATCGAATAGTAATTCAATTATTTTTTCCACTGCTACATGTCATTCTGTTCCAGAAGTTTTAAAATTCAAATTGGTTTTCCTTCAACCATACGTGAAAATCTGAATTATTTCAGACACTCGACAATTCCATGAAAGGTTTTGATTTATTGACCCGTGAATTTTGATCAGAAAGATCATTCTGACAATGTTTGTCTTTAGTCACGGACTGATACTGTTTTACGCTCTTTAGATTGGGGATTCAGAATGGAATCATTGAGGTGTCATCTCCCATTGTCCCACCAATGGCTCAGTTAACTAAGTCACGCCTGCGAAAGACCAGATATGTATATCAATAGTCAAGACGGTTGACAAAAGGTGGAAATTCGTCCACCTGTAAAAATGAGTACAATGAGTATTGTCTAAATTGCCAACTGTTTCCGGAAATAGATGCGAAGTAGAAGAAAAAAAACAGCAATGGAAGCGTAACCTCGATGTCATCGTACAATGGTCAATTTGTGCCGTGTCCAGTTTATCGGCCATTGGAATACTTTAATTACTAATGAAGGGGAATCCCTAGACGAAGGGCTCGTTCTATTTCATAGGTCAAGTTGAAACTCTTTTTGAGATACGAAAAGCGCATCCTATTATCTCATTCATTTATCTAATGAAGAAGTTTGGACACGCTATAGGCCAGAGGGTGGATCTAGTTTCGTCTTTGGCAAAATGTGGACGATTTTAGGCACGCTATATTCGATCAAACTCACACTGACGCCAACACTCGCCATTTTTTGGAAAAATGAATATTAGCCGCATGTCCTGCTGTGAAAACGTAAATTTGGACATTTTGAAATTCCGTATACAATAATACAAGTTTATACTTTGAACATGTACATTGTACTGATCATGATCTGGTAAGTGGTCAATGATTTTTAATTGCTCGTTTAGACACTATTTTGATTAATGTTTAAAATTGAAGTAATACCTCAGTGTGGAAACATTTTGTATCAAACGAAAAAGTAAGTGGGTGCATTTTTATAGAAAATCTTATTAATTTTTTTGTGTATTTTTAAAGAATTTGTAACCATACGAATTTTACAATAAATGCACGATGTATAGACGTATTTCCTATACATGTACACGGTATACATGTATATATTAGGTGTACTCAGAAGGAAGATTTAAGACTCTCATTTGGGCAGTCATGAAGTCAGGTTTTCCAAAACGCCAACACAGTCGAACCTCGTTAAGAGGAATCTCAAGGGGCGTCCAAATTTGTTCGTTTAAATAGTATAGTTTTGTGTTATCAGAAGTTAGTAGACAAAACATGACATCAACAATAAGTTCTAAGAAGTTCTTATTAAGAACTAAACTTTAATCGAAGTTTGGATGAAATCCTTACCCCCCAAGTATCTAAGAATGATAATGTATACTGCAAAATTTATCGGGGAATTCCCCGTTATAACGTTCTTTATTTTTTAAAATTGTCTAACGTTCGTTTAAACGTTAATATAACGTAGCGCGAATGCTCGGCAACATCGAAAATGTGTAATATCCGAATTCGGAATTCGTCTTAAACGAAGTAATTTACATTATTCTACCGTATACCCTAGGACGGGGACTGAAAATGAGTTGGTATTATTAGAAATTCGTATATAGGTTCAGTTTTGAAGTTTGAGTTTCCACTTCAAATGGTATTTTAAAGGTAGTTTTTTGAACTTGAACAGATGAGTTTGGAGTCCTCGTAATATGGGCATGCACATACTTAATTTCTCTAGTATTTTGTTTTTAATATAGTAAATAATTAACGGCAACAGGACGCTGCTCAAGTTAATTGGGTGCCCGTTCTGCCAATTAGGTTACATTTACATAAGCTAATTAATGCATGGGATAGTTAATTGGCCGTTTTCTGCCCGTTTAACTCCGTTTTCGCGTCACGAATGTTGATCCGGGAACGGCGCTTCGGCCACACGGCGAGCCTTTTAATGGCCCCTCGCTGAGCCATTGATCTGATTAGGAGACATTAGCGCAGGTGGCAAACTGCCACATAATAAGCTATGTACCGTTCAAAAACGTGTCCTGCACTCATCATGATATGCTAATGCGCATGTGCAAGGTTTTACGCGGAATGTTTCACCTATAGCATAACGCATGCACTTGCGCCACCAAGCACACTGACCATCACGCTGATAGCAGCTGGATACAAGAAAATGAAAACAAGCGGGAAAGAAGCTGAAAGAAGCACGTCGAAAGTAAGCATTCAGTGTGTACTCACCCTAAGAATAAATCCGTTCTGACTGTTTTGACCGAATAAAATGGCTAACCGGATTAAGCGTGATCGAATTAAGCGGTGTTCACCGTACCTTGAAAAGTTAGTTTTCTTTATATATTTTGAAAAATAGTTTTCAAATACAGTTTGCCTTTTTGTAAAAGGTCAAAACCCGCTGCCTGCATGTTTTTCAGCTAACTCTCGAAAATTGCATCAAAATGTATTTTAGTACCGTGTGGGTTTTGACCCTTAATTTATAAAACGACAATTTGTTTGTATCGTTATTATGTTCGACCAACTATTGTTGAGATCGTCTGTGGGGAAATTTCCTATTTTGATGTGTGCTCCATGCGCAGTTTTTAAAACAGGGTAAAACCTTTTTGTCACGTGTTTGAGTCTCTATAGGACACCTGACAAATATGCTATGTTTTCCGAATTAATTGAAAATAAACTTAATACGGACGTGACAAACAGATTAACCGAATGCGGATCTCCCAATGTTGCCACGCCTAAAATGGTGGGAAAGATGATGATGATAAATGAATAAAAATGACAACGGGGGAAGGAAAAAAAATGTGGATTTTTCCTGAGGAATGTACCTGTAAACCAATGAAAAAGCTCATTTAGCTACTGTGGAAAATTAATGCTAATGCGGTATGTAAACTTTCCCCAAAATTTACGTGTTTTTTTCTCGGTATTGTTGCTTAAAATCCGGATAAATTGTCTGTTAAAGAAGATAAAGCTTTGTTTGAAATGTACGAGGATGTTAAATTCGTCACAAACATCGATATCGTTCTTTCAGGAAATTTTCCCACCGAAGCGAATTTGCTAAATTAAATAAATATACGATGTCATCGTGACGTTGAAGACATTGATGATTTTAATGTTGTTTCAGCCTCGTTTTATGGCATGAGCTGTCATTTTGCTTTTGTTCTTTATAAGGATATGTGATGTAATTCGGGGTGTGACGGATGTCTATAAATAGAGCAATGTCACAAGTTTTCGAATACATTGGAAACTCATTAATAAGAATTTACGAATTTTTGTTAGTATACGAACTCATTTCCAGTCCACGTCCTATAGGGTATGTTAATTTCTTCTTTTAAGACCAAATCCGAACCCATTTTCGATTAAACCGAATGAGTTTTCGTGTTTCCGAGCATTCGCGCAATGTTTCGTTAAAACGAACTGTAGACTGTTACGAAAAAAGAAACCTTATAACGAGGAATTCCTCGATAAAAATTTGCAGCAACTTTCCCATTCATATTCGTGGAGTAAGAATTCATCGAAACGTATGGGCGAATCTTTGGTTCTTATTGTTAGTCATAATTTGACTGAAATCTGATTATGCGAACTGCGGTTTAAACAAACTAATTTTGGCAGTTTCGACTATTAAAAATGCAAGACAAGTTAGAGGTGCTCTGAAATAAATAGTTTGGGCAAAAACAATAAATAATGGTAACAATTTTATTTAAATTTTGTTTTAATTATTTGAAATATTTTTATCTTTGTTATATCCCATGTTTCTTCCATTTGTTTTTCTTCCACGTGTTTCAGCATGCAGATGTGAAGAAATATAACGTATAATCTTTAAGCTATTCCGAGTGGAAAAATTCTTTTTCCTAACAATACATGTACTTTTGATATATTCGCACCAAAACGACCAGGCATCAATCGTGGATTCAGAACCTCATTCATTCGTATTGCGTATTCTAATCCAAAACCTGAAGCTTGCTTCGTTGAGTGGCACATCCTATAGGTCCTATCTCAAAATGTTTGAGCGGATTATGTGGTTAACCACTCATTTGCTCAGCGTTTCTGAAGAATAATGGCCATTTTTTGAGCACAATGTCTTCTTTTATCGCGCTTTTAGATTGCATTAAGCTCTTAAGAAACATAACGGCGCTTCGGCTTTTATCTTTTATCTTTCGAGGCGCGTGATTTGATATTCCGAGCGTTTTTACTTTTTAGACCCTCTATTTACGTTTATTTGAAAATTCATGAGCTCCGAAAGCTTTACGGAGTCCTCTTTGAATAAGAATTTAGGATTTTTCTGCCAAAATTTGATTTCAAACGCATTATTATTCGCTGCGAACTCTAGTGGTCCCTCTTGACATTACATTTATGAAAGCAATGTCTCGCGGGCTATAGCTCTATACATGTACGTGTTCGTGCATGGCAAGACCCAGCATTTTACAATTTTTATTTCAGTCCATATATTTCTCATCAAAAATTACGTAGCAGATCTTTTTATTCTATACCCTGCGGAATTGTAACACGCATATATGTATACACGTACGTATCTCGGCGTGCTTTTTCTTATGTTTTCCAAATACATTATACAATATCCAAATATCCAAAAATATGCTACTTGTCAAGCACGTCAAAATATGTTAATTTACAAGATATTGACACGTTTTAAGTTTACCGGTGTTCCATTCTGTATGTAAATTAGGGCGATGTGTTAGTCATGGAATTGATACGGTGGAACCTCATTAGAAGAATTGGCTTTATACGAATTTCTGATTGTACGAATTCATTTTCAGTCCCCGTCCTATATAGGATAATGGCGAATAATGTTAATTTCTTCGTTTGAAACGAATGCCGAATTCGGGTATTTCAAATTTTCGGTTAAAATGATGAATTTCCGAGTTCCCGAGCATTCGCGATATACCATAATACGTGAAAATATACTTTCAACCATATGAATAAAAAAAGTAAGTTATAACTGGGAATTCCCCGATAAAAGTTCCAGGACTTTCCCATTCGTATACGTGGGTACGTAGGATTCATCCAAACTTTGATGAAACTTCAGTTCTTTTAGCTGAAGTCAAGTTTTGTCTGACTTCTGATATACGAACTGAGATTTTGAACGAACAAATGTTGACGGCACTTGATCGAGATTCGTCTTAACGAAGTTCCACTATATTGGCGTTTTGGAGAATTTTTTTTTAAACAAATGGAATTGGGAATTGCACATTTTTAAATTGCCGTGCTTTAATTTTAAATTAAGAACCTCATTTTAATTTCAAAACATCTTCATGATACAATACATGCAACTAGATGATTGTTATACAGCTGTGAATATATTTAAAATTAACGCGTGGGAAATTTTAATTTTTAAATTCTCAATTGTCTATACACTGGCTATAAACTTCCTATTTACATTGGCTACAAAATGCTGCTGACTATAAGCGCTTTTAATGTCCACTAATTATTAAGTAAATAAATTCGCTCGGTGTTATTTTTAGTTAATGTGTGACCCTCGAGGATGGCAATTTTGCTGAAATTCAAAGTTGTACGAAATCATTACCTGAGATTAATCTCCAACTCAAATGCTCTTGTACAACTCAGCGCTTTAGTGCTAAGTGGCCAACGTTTAGAAAGCATGCTTGAGTGAGTTAGGGGATTGGTTTATGTGCTTTTTGAAATATTTTGACCTCAAAATACCCCGTGTTGGATGTCTTTAAGTGGCAACTTTCAGCCAAAATCTGCAAAAAATCTTGAAGTTTTCTTCAACTTTTCAAGTGCATTCCTCTGTCATTGGCCTTTTTTTTCACTTCTACTTTAAAATACACGAGAAGGACCATTGGCTCGCCTACCTCTTTTGTCAGAATTTTGCGTAAAATTGAATCGTTTTGATGAGTTCACGCGTATAATCTACAAGTTCATCCCGTTGGGGTCCCCCCCCCCCAATTCGTTATAGGAGATTTAGTGGCTTCACAGGTTGCTGTCACAGTCAAAAATAACAACAACAAATAAATGCAATGCTCCGATTGGCTAAGAAAATTCGATTTATCAAAACATGTACATGTGCATGTATATGAAAAAATCGTCCAAAATAACGTTAATTCCAAATGCTAATATAAACTTGTTTATTTTAAAGACGAAAACAACAAAAGATTATAAACAATAGCTGAATTGTGTTTCACGTGAAGAAAAATTTACCGAAAAATTAGTTTAATCAGAGAAAAATTATGACATATGCAAGTATAGCGGAAAGTTGATAATACAGTAAAACGGTCAAGAATTCTCATCTAAAACATGCCGAAATATCAGTACATTTTTATAACAATTTTGAGAATTCTCGGTATATTTTTGTAAAATTTGAATGATTTTTCGGGACATTTTTGTAAAAAATTGGTAAATTTTCGGTACATTTTTTTAAAAAATTGGTACATTTTCGGTACAATTTTGTAAAAAGTTGGTGAATTTTCGGTACATGTAATATTTTGTAACAATTTGGTTAATTTTCAGTAATTTTTGTAAATAAATTGGTAAATACTCATAAATACGGCGAATTATTTGGTTAATTATTTGGTTAATTTTCAGTAATTTTTGTAAATAAATTGGTAAATACTCATAAATACGGCGAATAATTGATGACTATGACGAACAATGTGTAAAGAATATATAGCGAAACTTTAAAAAGAAAAATTCAAAAAAATAGTCACCAACCTTTTTTTAAATACAAAATATTTGCAAATATATGAGCAAATCTCCGACAGATTTATAAATTAAAATACAAATTAAACCAGAAAACAAGAGATTGTATATAGTGTATATTTCTAAAAAAAAACCGACGAAAATGTACAACCTTTATAATTCCGAGTTGAGCTCACTGTTGCGTGCCTGCGGAAGGTAGTTGAACCTGGGACAGAACTCACAAATTTTACCCCTTTTTGAAAGCGTATATTCGGGATGTGACCCCTCGCCGTAAACGCGTTCCACGCCCCACTGGGAATTCCCAGAAATGTTTTTCGTCCATCTTTCTTAATGTTGTTGTTATTTGCTGTTGTTTTTTTTTAAGCTCGTTACATCGGCCTCAGCCTAAGAAACGCCGGTTCCGCTTTTGCCCAAATCTTGATCTGGACATAAAATGATAAAAGGTCATAAAACGAAGGTGTCACCGAGAAGCTGAAATCAATGCGGGATTTATTGGCACCATATTTGGTCCAATCCTCTTTTTCTTCCAAAAATGGGAGGCGAACACAAACTTCGTATATATCGCTTCGCATTTAATCAATTTTTATTGACATTTGGACGATGAACGAGGGAACTAACCACTGAAACCAAAAGATTTTCGTGGAAATCCACATGCACTATCATCATGGTTAGGATGCCTTAAAATGCTGCAGGGGGAACAAAATGCAGGGTGCCAAGCTAGCAAGCGATCCAAAAAATAAATCTCTTCAAGTGAAAGCCTTGTAATTCGATCACGCTTAATTCGTCAGCCACTGATTAGCTTATGCAATCATTATCAAAAGATGCCAAGATGAAATTTACTGCGAAATAATAGGGTTTATTAAAATTGGTTGGCTTATATTAAGAAACTGGGCGTTATTTCAATTCAATCACGTTTCTTTGATTAAAATCGATGGCTATAGTTTTGACAGTAGTGATCTGCGGCCACTCTGACTTAAAAATCTGCTTTCGGAGCTTATAAGCGCATCTTGTAAGCTCAACCTGGCTCGGATAAGCTTTCCTTGTGTGCGCTCTTATTTAAAACGCATGTCGCATTCTTATCCCGCTTGGTGGCGCTAGTGTGCGCCGAGTGGTAAGCGCCTGCAAAAAGCATTCCCTGTGTTCTCACCCTTTCACAGTATTTAGGATAATGGTTGGCTTTCGATGTCTAACAGAGTGATATCATAGCTAGGATAAGATGTGTTACAGATTGGCAATTTATCGAAGCTCAGACTTTGTCGCTGCAGTGCAACGACATTTCTCGAACGAACTTGGATGGACATTGTTAATGGCATGGTCGGGATGTTTAATCGAACCAATTAGTTTAGAATAAAACATCTCCGATAAACTGCTATGAACTAGCTTGATTTAGTCTCGACCGAGGAAGGTGTTTCGAAATTATTCCACCCTAAACCAATTTCACGATCGCTGTGCGAGAAAATGCAAATAAGCCAACTTAATTATAGCTGGACTAAAAATGCAGCAATTTACGACTGAGTTCTTAAATTCACGACTCATCATGAATTTCGATCGTACTGTATCGCTGAAATCTGTTACATCACTTGATCGTCAGTTATACAGTGGAGCCTCGTTAAGAAGAACCCCCTTTATACCAATTTCTGCTAGTACAAACTCGTTTATTGCAGTTCCCGCGCCCTAGTTCGAGCTAGCAGAAATTTGTATAAAGCGAATAATGTTAATTTCTTAGCTTAAAACGAATTCCGAAATCGGATATTACAAATTTTCAGCCAAAACCCATGGAACTTGGTGTTTCCGAGCATTCGCGCTATATTTATGTTACGTTAAAACGAACTTTAGACTTTATGAAAAAGACACCGGAGCATATACACAGTATGCGTAATACCAGTATGATCACTCCGCGCATTTCTCAGTGTCCATCTTCGCAGCGCCAAATATGCGACTAGCGGCGGCTAAATTTGCAAAATTTTCACTTTTCTCTAATACAAACTTGCAAAATCTTCACTTTTCTCGAGTATAAACTTGCAAAATTTTCAACCTTTCCGAGGACATACAGTAGAACCTCTATTCTGTCAACTAATTCGGACCAGGGTGGTTGACAAAATCGAAAAGTTGACAAAATGGAGGT
>JAQGAO010008057.1:0-10707 GCA_034697705.1 Ommatoiulus sabulosus | reverse complement strand
GCTTTTTTCGAATGCGCATGCGCCAGCGCAGGTAGGCAGGAAAGCTGATCTGAAATCTGCCTCCTGTGAACGTACCCTAATGCTGGAGATCTGGAAAAATGAAAATTTTGCAAATTTGTACTGGGAAAATTTTAAAGTTTGCAAATGGATCCTGAGTTTTTAAGTTCTCTGACTTTTCCAGAAATAGGGCACCTGTTTACTGACTTTTGCAATGTATAACCCACCTATGCGATATTGCAATCAGTTTCCATTTTAATTTGGAAACTGATTTTATTTGACATTTTTTTTTTCAAGTGGACGTCCGAGTTGGTCATATACTCCCCTCCCTCCTCTTGTCCACATTGTGTCCGTGACTCGACCAATCCCCCCTACCCCTTACACGAGGACGTCGTTTTTGAATGGCCCCAAATGTCTGTATAACATAATACGTTATACAGTAGTAAGTTACTGCACGTGCTTAAAAAGATCAAACACTATATGTAGATCTTTGATCTTACTCCATAATGTATGATCGAAGTGTCAAGTCAATTCGATGTCGATAAAAATAATGTAACGTAGAAGATATTAATATTTGGATTGTTTCGTACCAAAGTGATACGACTCCATATTTATTGAGAAATCAAGTAGCCTACAATCCCATAAAGTATATGTTTGTCCAGAATGAAACGCATTTGTTATGAAAGAGTACTAGGATAAATACACACGATGACAAACATGAGTTATGTGTACAGACAATACAATGACTTGTCATGGTGCATTTTAAGTTCACGTCGGAGATGTTAAGGATAACCAATTCAAACAATATCCTTATAGCGAAATAAAGTGCTTTTTATAACATATAGTGACATTTATTGCTTGCATCCATGTAAGCATTGGTTTCACGCTCATATCTACGAAAGAAATCTAAATCAAAGTATTCCTCGTTCTTACTTTCCCTTATCGGGTTTGGTCCCGAGCGGATTCAGAAAAAAATACATCCAACATAAGTTTTTACTTTTATACATTAATTTCAAATCTGCTTACGCTGAGCTAAATACTGATATCGTAATTGTTTACAGACTTGTTTCATTTTTTCATCCATGTAAATAAGGATGCACTTTTTTTCTAATCCATACATAAAAATGCAGTTTCATGTGATATTAAAAAATCGAATACGATTGTTGAATAACGAAAATCCTAACTTTGTTATAGATTTCAGGCTTGGCTTTTAGCATTCTTCACGAATGAATGAAACACTGAAGTATAATTCACGTGAGCTGCATGCGTCTTCAGGGGATATCAACGACGTTTTTCCATATCCTAATAGTGGAGAAGTTCCGAAATTCAAATATTGCCATTACATCTCATCTAAATTCAATTGTCCAATACCTGTATATTCTTCCTTTAGCAAACAGTAAGAGAAGTACCGTTCATTCATATGAAAATGATCTTGTTTTCCGTTTCATTAACTTAACAGGCATTTTATTGATTGCCATCGCCCATTTTTGTCCAACAGCTTTGAATAATTGTGCCGAATTTGAAGTATAAAGGTGAAGTACTAGTTATAGTTTTTAGACCGATGCTAAGGAAATCTCTATTTAAAATCATGTGATGGACGCGTAATTTTCGTTGAAACCATGCCCCGAAAAAAGACATTTCCAAACTATGCAGTTTCACGCTCATATACCCTGTTTTAATTAGAAGCGTCAATGTCAATGTTGTAATCAGGATTGTATGCATGGCAGGGTGTTGGCATTACGAGTGATATGTCAGTGACAGTAACCCTCCCATGCACCCTGATGGCATATTGTTCACAGACTAACGTTTTTCTGTGGAAATAGTAATAAATTCGCCATAAACGTCTTTGTAGGTTTGTTTACGCGCGCATTGAACTCATGACGTAATTTTAGTCATTCAGTAAAAAGTGCTTGCGCAAAACAGATGTATATTTCTAGCTATCAATGCATACAGTAAATACAGTATGTACGGTTCCATATGGACGCAAACAACAAACTCCCAGAGATTATGGACGAGCTGTTTGTATAAGGATTGAATTTTCGGTATGGACATGCTTGGAAATGCTAATATTGAACAAACAAGTGCAAATTCTAAGAAGGTTTGATTTGGCCAATTTACCTGAATATGAAATTGAAAGGTAAATAATATCGGTGCATATACTGTATGAAATCGTGCTACATGTATCGTCGTTGAGATATAACGTTTCGTTTAGGGAATTAAGTTTCGTTGGAATTGAAACGACTGTAGCTAGTGGCAAAATGCATTAAAGAAAAAATATTGCGTGTATTATTTCCCAATACGCAAAGAGTAACTCCCTCAAAGGTTCCTCTATAAAGTGCTAGACTGCAAATGTTCCACTAAACGCCTAATTTCCATGTATTTATTGAATCGTACGTGTAAATTATGCTCTCTAGCGCATCCTCAGTCGTTTGCACGATGTCACGATGGCTTCCTGTATACCAAAAGGAATTGAGACTACCGTGCTGCTCATTTCCTGCTCGTTGCACATAAAATGAAATTAGGCCTGATGGTACTATAAAAAGCACTTGCTCGGTGATCACTGAACTAAAAACAAACGTCCGAAATAAATAATTCAGATGATAATGTGGACGGCCACTAACCCTTGCATCGCACTTGCGGTGGGGCGATCTTTCATGCATTCTGAAGAATTCGTGGGTTCTTTAATAGTTGCGTGCGCACAACTTTGTGAATTGTACAAAATGTCGTGTCAGATGAAAAAGAGTTTATCGAAAACTGGGTTTTTTATAATTTTTTTATATTGTTTATGTAAAAAGGACCTATTTAATCACATTTTTAAACGATAAATTGTCCCCCGCCCCCAGAAAAAGTTTATCTATATCTCAGGTGTGGGTAGAGATGGGCGCAAATTTCAAGTCTCGCCTAGGGTGCATCATGCATGGTTCCCTTATAACGGCGCTGTTAGTCTGAAAAGGAGCCATTCAAAAAGGACGTCCTCATGTAGGGGGTGGGGGGATAGGTTGAGTCACGGACACAATTTGGACAGGGGGAGGGAAGGGGTATGACCAACTTGGACGTCCACTTGATAGAAAAAATGCCAAATAAAATCAGTTCCTAAAGTAAAAGGGAAATTGAACGCAATTTCGCATAGGTGTGTCAATAAACAGGGTACCTCCAGTCCTGGAAAACCTGGAAAAGTTTTTGTGTCCAAACCTTTTTGTGTGGAAAAGCTCAGTGTCCATTTGCAAACTATCAAATTTTTCCAGTAAAAATTTGCAAACTTTTCATTTTTATCGAGCATAAACTTTGCAAAATTTTTAACTTTTTCCGAGGTCATCTTGGCAAATTTTATTTTTCCACGTTTTCTCGAGGACAAATTTGCATCATTTTCCACGTTTTCCCCAAGTACAAATCTTCAACATTTTCAACAGTTTCCGAGGAGAAATTTGCAAAATCTTCACAATTTTCCGAGTACAATTTTTTAGAAATTTCGGACTTCCGAATGGGGGAGGGGGAGATATTCCTGATTGACCGGACACAATGCGGACAGGGGGTAGGGGGGAGGCTATTTTTGGGCAAATTTTGTGGACGTCCTTTTTGAATGGCCCCTAAACAATCTCATCTTAATCTGAAAATACCGATTAAATGCTAAAACCTCTCCATTGGACGATTGTTAAGCTCTAGAGCATGCGCAGATTTCACAATTCAGCCCTTCCGGTATAAGTGGCTACAGCTTTTTAGTCGCTCATTGATGCACCCTGTTGTCCAAAAGTTACAATAAGCAGGCATGAATGCAATTTCGTTAAGCCAATGGTATTCTTCGTTTTTCCATTCTTAAAAATTAAATTCGGAGATCGTGATTTAATCGACTGAAAATGTTAACACGATTGAAAGGCGAATTAAGCTAAACGTTATTATCCTCGTGGCTTTTATGGATCCCGGACATTTTTCCCCAACATTTTTTCCCGAGAACATTTTTTCCCCGGACATTTTTTTCCCAGACATTATTCTCCAGTATATGCATGGTTGCCCCATACATTTATTCACAATGACAAAATAGTCCCCTTGATCATGATCATTTTTAATACTGGGTTAGGTTTGGTTAGGCCAGCGGGGGTGTGGGGGCCGCATGCCTCCTCCGGGGGGTCCGAGGGGGGCATGAGCCCCCCTTAGCAGGAGTTTGGGGGCGAAGCCTCCGATTAGTTAAGAAAAAATCGAATTAACATATTATTAACATTAATCATTATTTATAGGGGCATAAGGAAGAAAAATGTCCAGGTAAAAATTGTTGGGGAAAACATGTCCGGGAACCGGCTTTTATACAGTAGATCCTATAACGGTGTTTATTAACTTCTTAATTAGTATGTCATCATTACGAAAATGTTCTTGTTTAGATACTAATATTTTACAGTAATGAAATGCAAATACATGTATCAATATACTCTAGGAAATCGAGCGAATCAATGATGGCTTATCATTGTGCTTGAGTATCCTGGAATATTCGTGCATTTTTAGGCCTATTTACATAATTAGGGTAGATTGCCATTGGGATTTATGTTCGTAATTTCATGAAAGGTTGCTTTTCCAGCTTCGTGTACTGAAGACATCCCATTTTAATAAAACCCCGGAGTTATCCAAAGGTAAATAGAAAATGTCAACCAATCAAAAGTTTGTGTGATGTTATTTTGCCAGGTATTCTACAGCCAACTTAACATTTTAGCTCAGCAATAACCACGAGCGATTTGAATTGCAATTAATATTTTATAAAATATTCATCTTTAATTTCCCTTATGTTCCAATTCATTTCATAATAATCACAATGTCACCATTAGATAGCACGAAACGCCGCGCCGCAGCGTTTCCACGAAAAGATATTAGAAAAAAAATTACGCAAGGGAGACTTTTAAACGTTGTTCGCATATACAGGGCAAAAGGCGGAGCTAAACGAAGAATGGCACACTAATTGTACACGCTGATTGGTGGAATAGTCGTCAATTTTAGGCAGTGTGGTGAAATAAAAGACTCACGATCTACGGTGGATGCGGTTATCTGGGATACTCTCGATTTTACGAACTTGTAGGGAACCACCCAAAAAATTCGTAAAATTAATAGAAAGAAAGTTCATAAATGTGAATGAAAAATGCAATTTTGCACTCACTTTTATAGTTTTGGATTTCCAAAAAAAAAAGTCACAAACATTTTCTTTTTACTTAACAGTGGAAAACATTCACTGTAAGAGGAAATTGAGTTCGCAAAAAAGAGGAAATGTAAAATTTTAGCTAGTAACTCCGAGCGAAAATTAACGATATTCTATATGGGTATACTTATCGGGACCAACGCGATAGTTCGTAAAAGCGTTGTTTTCGTAAATGGGAAGTACGTAAAAACACGTGCCGACAATACAATTGTACTTGCGATGGACCTTAGTGTGCGAGCACAAAGAATGCTTATTGGCGGCACTTACCACTCGGCGTACACTAGCGCTGCCAAGCGGGATAAGAATGCGGCATACTTTTTAAATGAGGGCTCACACAAAGAAAGCTTAGCCGAGCAAGACTGAGCTTACGAGAAGCGCTTATAAGCTTTCAAGAATGTTTTTAACAGTCTTTTTTTAAGCAGATTTTTAAGACAGAGTGGCAAACAGATTCCTATAGGTCAAAAGTGTAGCCATCGATTGTATGCCGCTTATGTTCAGTAAAAACGTGTCCCGCACTCATTATGCTGGACACAAGAAGCTGAAAACAAGCACGAAAGAAGCTGAAAGAAGCACGTCGAAAGTAAGCATTCTTTTTGCTCGCACCCTTATGCAGATTTCGTCAGTATGCATGCATATGTCACGTGACATTTCATTCGTTCCATTGGCGACAATTACCCGGAGGCAGTGCCGAGGCACGTTCTTTTAGTTGTTGATTCGATGAAAAGATCACGTGATGTAGCTCCATGCGTATATAACTCTGCATAGAATCCATTAAGAAAATTTCATCTCACAAAAATGCTTCATTTTTTATCTCGTGCAATGTTGGCTGACTAACAAATTCTATAATGCATGCAAGTGAGAATTTACTGAATGGGCCTCCAGCACGCATGCACGTTGGGGTTCCATAATGGTTCACCCTATCCACATAAAAGGTTGAAATACAAGTCTAAAAAAAACGAAGCGAAGTAAACGACATGCATTGCATGTCTCTTTCTGCAATAGAGGCGTTCCCGGCCACCAGTTGATGATGTGCATAAGGGAACGTTTCAATTTTCACCATCAAAGTGTATTATTAAATGCGTACAATTGGTGTACGCCTTGGGAATCTGGAGAGGAAATTGGCATCGAGGCTAAATTGACAAGCTGTCTGTTCGTGCACCAACTGAACCGTTAACGCGCGAGGTCGTGTTGTGCCAAAAACTGTGATGTGTTCATGGACCATAGAGGTGACGGATGAACACTGATAATCCGCGGGTGGCCAACATGAATGAAATTTCTTCAAAGATTAAAATAAGAGCTTAATGTCAGCGCATTATGATGTCATCGCAGTTCTTGACAGAATAGCTCACCTCGTTCGTAGAAGTAGTAATGGTTGTGAAGATGCGTGAAATCGGAGTTTTTATAGGAAATCGTTCGAGGATTTCCTTTGATTATTTTGTCATACTCGACAATGCCATTCCGAATTATCCGGATTGCCTCCAATATGCAGATTTTCGTCATTTTGCGGGTGCTTGTATTGCTTGTTGAAGGGATCCCTTCAACAAGCATATATCGATATATGCTGTATTCAAGTTTTCAATTTGGAGCAGGATCATTGATCCACATTTTCCCCCACGTGAATTAGTTTTTACAAGAAAATGCAATAAGTTCTTCGAGAAACTTAGAATATTTGGGTTATTTTTAAAATGTCCTCTGAAGATGGATGCATTGACTTTCCACGCGGTATAGGAAAAATACAATAAATATATATGAATTTATACGCAAACTACATGTACAGTAAAACCTGGAAACGGGGCCACCTTTGAATGGTAACCACCAGTTTATGTTGACCACTTTTAAATGTATTGGTTTTTCTAGTGTACATTTCATTCATAAAACTTCTTTGTATAGTGACCACCAGTCTATTGTGTACAGTGACCAGTGTGTGTTGTCTTTTTTTGCAATTTTTACATTGTCAATGTAATGTACCTTAAAAAGTGACCAGCTAACAGATGGGTCACCGTACATCCGGCTTTAACCCTAATGGTTCTCAAATATTTCACCCAATCATGTTATTCAGATCGAAAAAATCACTGAAAACATGATCATGAGAAGCAAAAAGTATTTAAGACAAGGAAAACTTGATAATTTTTTCGTTAAAAAATCAACTGTGTAATAAGGCAATAAATATACTGTATTTAATGCACATCGACATGTTGATTCTGTACTTTTCTGGTTTTGTGGTTTTTACTACATGTATTACAGTCTACATGTATAAGTACAGTGTACATGTTCATCATTTTAATTTAATTCAGGCATTCTTTGTATAGTGACAACCGGTGTACAGTGACCAACATAGCATTTTTTTTGGTGGTCACTCGACTTAACAGGTTTTACTGTACATGTATATCATTTTTGTTCGCTTATAATTGTTACATTAAATTGGACATTAAAAACGGAGACCTGAAATCTACCCGTGTTTCTTACTCCAAGACAATCACGTACGTGTTTCAAATGAATGATTTAATTTCTTCCGATGTTGTGATTCGAATATTAATTCGCCTGCAGAGTTTTCTTCATCATCCTCTTAATAACCAGCATTAAATCAATAAATGTACAATGAACAAAAAATAGCAATGTCAATCTTCATTTCGCTGATTTTTTTCTAAATTAGTTGTTTTGGTTGGTTTAAGGCTTGCAGTATAAACTGATCAATCTGTGCAAATACCACGAATATAACGCGTATATAGTTTCTCTTTAACTCGTATTCTTTCATCGAATGTTTATCTACTTGTAGCACATGTAATAACAGCCTCAATCTCCCTTTATTTGAGCTCAATGAAATCCATATCTTTCAACACCTGACACATACCCTCTGACAAGTTTGAATTCTGCTTTAACATCTGCGAAGGCAGGTAGCGGAAAGAAAATTGCAAGAGCCAAGTGTATACGTGCCGTGTATTTCTGGATTCATCTTATCAAATATGCACTGAAATGCGCAGTCTGGGGATAATGGAATCCACGCTCGAGTTTTATTTGACTTGCCATATAAACTGTTGTATCGTCATGAAGCTTTCAAAACTTATTTGCGAATTGCGAGCTCGTATTTTAAAAAACAAAGAAAATGGATTGATTCGGTGTCTTTTTTTTTTTCTCTTTCCGAAATGCCATGCATTAGAGGCTGGGTCAATTGCAACAGTTGCCTGGACATGGCATTTTGAGCTGTTTCGGGGATTGAATTTGTGCAGGAGCTTGAATATCGATTGACCCTCCTACTAATCATTCGTAAATAATGACCATTGCCATGTTACGTGTATTTTTGGCGTTCATGGAGCGTTTCCTTCGTTAGATATCGAATAAAAGATTGAAGCGTACTTTATTTTTAAGTATGTGGGGTCATGTTTTTGATAAAAGCAACTATGGAAAGTTAGAAACAATATGAATGTTATGAACGCAGATTTTGAAAATTGCACGATAGGGCTTATTCATGATTTCCGCTAAGAGTTTAACGCCAGTTATGCCTGCTATGAAATAAATGTTCCAATTTACTTTACGATTCAAACTGTGCAACTATACCTAAATTGTTACACATTTAAGGTCTCCCCTGGTGTTGGAAATTAAGTCTAAATTAAAAAGATTAAACAGGCTGAATTTAGATAATCTGATAACCTCTCTTATGAAAAAAATTATTGTGAGAGACTTCAAATTGATATTTCTTTCAGATATCACCAGTTTGCAGTCACTTGCAACCAGTTTTTCCATAAGTGCTGTGTCTCATTGTAGAATAAGCATATTCGCGATAATCCCGGTTTCGGATTAACCGATTCTATATACAATTGTGCCTGCATATACATTATTTTATGGCAGAAATATTGGATTTCGCTGTAAAGATTTTAATTTACTTATTCGACCACCATAACGGGCCATTGGAGAAAACTGCGAAAAAATACTGTAAATCGTACTGTATAAGTGAAAATCTTAGGAAAAGATGTCACTCTTTTATCCCCAAGTTCTTGCAAGAGTTTTTAGTTATCCGACCTCCCAGAATAATCGAATATAGTGAAGCCCAAAAAAACATAGTCGTAAAAAAGGAAACGTATATCGTGAGTATAGATCTATGTCTTCTGATATTCTAGCTGTGATAACTTTCTCGATATATGATTTGTGTGCACCAGAGGCGCAAACGGATAATTAGTATCGAGAGGATTGAGAAGCTAGATTTACGCTGTAGATAATTTAAGCCTAATAAATACAGTTGTGTAAAAAAACACTGCAGACAATGTTCCTTAATATAAACAACCCCTAATCTTCACCAAACCATATTTTTCTCAGAAGAATGTACAGTTTGTGTATTTTATTTATATCACTGGAGAAAGTTGCCAGTTGCATGATTATATACATGTACTTGTATTATACAGTATATCACCAGACTTACTAAATTATGTAAAAGTTCTGTTACTCATTCTACATGTGTTTCAAAACGAGATGGTCACGAAAATTGCTTATATAACCCCAGAACTTTAGGTCAAATCACATCCTGATCTCCCGTATAGTGGCCACCATAATCTCTAACTATACACTTGTTTTCAAATGCGGTAACATTTTCGAGGGTTCTTCAGTTTGAACATCTCTATTTTTAGACTTAATTGCGTGAATAAGGAAGCCGAACATCAGTAGGCCTACGAATGGAATTCGTGGTACTTGAATTGGTGTAATATATACTTGCTGAATCAATATTATCCTACAAGAATGCAATTGTGAAAATAATTGCAGATTGAGAATCTAGTCGGAACAGTATACAACACAATTCTCCACATCTCAGTTTTTCTCAGTAATCAAAGATCCTGTTAAGAAGTAGACTTGCTCTGAGGTGAAAACGTTATTAGGGTTCCAACCCTTGTGAAAATGAACCTATTAGGAAGCTCCTCGAGCATACATACAGTATAGATGTGGTCTTTTTTTATTAAGCTTCAGTGCATGCAAAGGGTAAATCAATATCACGGCATAAGGTTTTTTTCCTGATTAATTGGATTATTAGTTCGTGTTTCTTTCAATATTATCCGTAACTGAATCTTAGCTCATTCGAATGGAAAATTGAGGCAGGGAGATGACGAATCTTAGGCCCCTTTTATTGGTCTACTCTTTGCCTTCTATCCGACTAAATAACCGATACATCTTCAACACTTCCGAAATATTAATACTTGTATCTCTACTGCAGTGAACGAGATAATGGTACAGTGAATGAATATCGATATGGGTTGTTACAATTTGCAGCTCAGAATATTCTGACTTTGAATGTAGTTTTCCTTTTTCCATCAAGTGAGAGGTGTAGTAGAATATTTGAAAAGAGACTTGATTTTCCTCTTCCAAGAATGTACAATGTATTCATGCAGTGGCTCAACGTTTCGGCCGCCTGACCTTCATCAGGAGCTATACATTACATGAACATGAATTTAGAATCATCAACCAATTTAAATATGTGGCGACCACGTGGTGACCACGTGGCGACCACGGACAGACTTCGTGGTCGACCTGCAGCCACAAGCCAGAGCGCC
>JAQGAO010008056.1:0-10707 GCA_034697705.1 Ommatoiulus sabulosus | reverse complement strand
AGTGTATAGATAGCTTTCACGAGCAGACAGCACATGCTGGCTACGTCACGTGCAAGTTATCTATGCGCTGAAAGCGCAGTTCTATACAGGGTGGGGGCCAGAGCGTCGTATCAAGTAGTCAGCCTAGTTAATCAGAAATCCGCGAGAGGATCTGATTAGGAAAAGGGTCAATTAACAATCGCATCATCTTTTTCCTCAAAGTTTGTTTGTTAAAAACATACCTTAAAAGAAGGAATAGTGAAACGCATCGTGGTTTCTAATAAGCGTACGTCATTAGGCGTACAATAATGAAGATTTTTAACAAATTTGATCTATTCGTTAGCTAGACACTGCGACATCAATCCTAGCTATGAATGAAATGTATTCCACTGTTATTTTTACATTTCTCGCCCTGTCTAGCCCAAGAATTGATCGTACTCTCGAAACGACGAATGGTCCGTGTTTTTGCTTCCCAAACCAACGTTGCAATTTCACTTCACCCTCATCTTCATTGCCCGAGCACCGAAAAAAAGTTCTAAGACTAACGTTCACTCGAATTTCTCAGGTTATGCTCTAGTTTTAGCCTAGCCATTCATCGTACTTAAAAGCGAATATATATATGTGTGTTTGCATGTGCACGAGGGCCTCGTTTGCCATCGATTCTCGTTAATTTCAATTAAGTAACAATTGCAGTTGTAAGATAATACCCGGCCAGATTTGCATGGTTTTCAGTCTGAGCTCCTTTCCAAATGAATCGAGTTGTTTGTCGAGATTGCCGACGTTTCGCAATTTATCGGTAAAATGCGAGCACCTTCGCATTCGCTTTTCTATACATATATACACTCCTAAATTGTTTCGCCACGGTGAAAGGCTAGGACGAGCGAGTGCCGGGTAAATGAGGTTCACTCTTGGAAAAGGGTTTTTTAAGTTTAATTGTACGAAGTGGAATTCCATCGAGATATGCAAACATCTATAGTTACACGTTCTGTTGAAATTAAGAGAGTGCGCATCGTTCAACGTGCACGGTGCAGGGCAATTGGATTTGACAGCCATCGGAATTCTTCCCCCTCCCCCCCCCCCCCTCCCCATCATCCCCCCTTTCAGCGAGATAAAGATTTGAGCAAGTCTGCAGGCTGGCTTTCAATTTCCATGTTGGTTCGTAAGCTTTCTGCAATATGCAAAGACGATGAATGCGGTGTTGCGCCGCAGTTTTCTTCTCCGAGATGGATGTTTGCTAATGCGTAGTTTATGTTCAGCTGAGTTCAGAAGGAACGCGAGACCTTCGTCTTCGCGTAATGGCTTAATCATTTTAATTTCTTTGCCTCACTTCCGACGTCGTTTTTATTAGCATTCTGATGTATTACCCTATATGCGCACGTAGCCGTTTTCAAATAAATGATGCATCGAGATAAACATTGATTTGCATATCTAAAATGATTATGTAAACAATGTTTCTCTCTTTGCAAAAAAAAAAAAAAAAAAAAAATGCACGCATTTTGCTCGTGAAATGACAACCGCTATCATTTTTAACAACCTGATTCAAGATGGCGCTTGTGTATCATAGAGGACGTCAAGGTTCACCACATTATCATTTATAATTTAGATCGGAACGCGCTGTGTGTTCAAGATAGAAAACTTATTTTCTCAGTTCTATAAATGCACTTCTTTTTAACGTACATTAAGGGTACTCAGGGAGGCGTCGAATTGTGCTCGATTTGGGCACAAGTCATCTATTATGACAAATATGCGGAATTTATGTTGAAGAGCCAAGCCACGTGACAAAATCCTGAATATTCGTTATACCAATCAATATTCAGGATTTGGTCACGTGGCTTGGCTCTTCAACATAAATTCCGCATATTTGTCATAACAGCTGAATTGTACCGAAATCGAGCACAATTCAACGCCTCCCTGAGTAACCTTAGAGGAGTAACGTTGGCCTATTCCTGCTACGAGGATAAACACCAACGCCAGGGGGTGTGCCAGCGTCACCTACCTGGAAATTTTGAATTTTGCCTACTGGCCTACGAAGGGGGACTTCACCCCCAAGGAGAGATCTCTAACGTGCCTAGAGTAATCGGGATCTACACGGGACCTCAGTTTAAACTCTCATCCGAAAGGGCCGGGGATCCATGGGGGCGAACCCCGCAATCTAGGGTCGAGAGGCAAGCGCGTAACCTACTCGACCATCGGCGTCGGCACAGTATACAGTACATGTATATTGTAATACTGTCTGCAAAATTTAATGTTTATTCAGCGAAGTAATTTGTTTAGTTCATACCACTCCGTCTGATGAGGAAAGGGTACTGTTACTGATATTTCCAGAACAGTCTGGCAATTTTAACTTAAGCAGGTTTGTATTTTTAATGTAAACTTCCGAATAAGGCCATTAAGTTTGGCCACAGGTCAGGGAATACAGGGAAAAGTCAGGGGAAAAAATAATGGTCATGGAAATGTCAGCGAAATTTTCCCAAATAAAACCAAAATGCTATCCTGCACTCAGTGTGGTAGCAGCTCCATCTCCAATTCTCTTCAGCTATACTTGTGACACAATCTATTGTTTTGCTAATTAAGTTTCTCATTGCAATTGTTATTTTATTTTTCATTTTGACAAAAAAAAATTGATATGAATTAACGACTAAGTTTTGGTCAGGGAATTTTGGATTTTAGTCAGGGAAACGTCAGGGAAATTGAAAATTTTGTTGCCACCCTGCCATTGGATGCGTCCCTACAAGACGAAGGGGCTGACAGGACTCTAGACTGGGGGCCCGGTATTAGTGGGCGGCGTGGCAGGTCTACCTATCCTAAGGTATGGAGGCCCAAGAAAGATCCTGGCCTGGGAGCCCGCTTCAGGATCTGGGGGGCAACCGTTAAATGATTGGGCCAATTATATTCCCGTATAATAGTTCTATTTTTTTGTTTCATCGCATAATGCAGATTTGGGGGTGGGCCTTATTATGTCATTGTAAATGAAAGATCTTGATATTTCGATCGTTTATAATAATCATATTCGTGCAGAAACAGGTTTTGTCAATGCACGTTATCCACAAAACCAACGGCTTATATTTACCCCGAATATGCGTGGGTTAACGTACAAAAATATTTCAACACGCATTTGTGTCAGACAGATTTGTACGTCATATACACATGAAGCTTGATTAGATTAGAAAAGTGCTTCTAATTTTGGTTGACTACGTGCACACCGAGCGCATGAGCGACCTCCTATTTTCTATTTTTATAAACTGTACACTGCATGTATATACTGCGGCAATTGATCAAATAAATGTAGTTAAAACATAGAGTAGATCTACGAGTACGTTCAGTTAGTTTGGTAAACAACGAGAAACCTTAATGTACGGTCAATCGTGCGTTCATGTACAATTGTACATAAAGCATATTGGTTACGTGACGTTTAAAAGCGTTCAGTGGAAGCAATTAGTAAGCCAGTGCCAATTTGTCCATGAAATTGTATTAGGTCAAACCCTTACACGGAAGAAATTAAACAATTTTGTCGACAGTTTAAACACATTGAACTCGTTTATTGATTGCAACATTTCATTAGTTTGCTTAAAACATTAAGTGATAATTTGTTTTGAACTCTGTTATTAAAAAAAAAAAAAAGCGGCGCGTTTGTTGTACGTATTTAATTACCCATTCCCCCCCCAGTGTTGTTCCCAGTCGACCACCGTGTGCCCGAAAACACGTGCCACAGATCGATTCTGTCATGCAACTTGCACACTTTAGTGACAAGTTCAGCGACATTAGCGGTTGGATCCAGGTGGCAGCAGCATTAGCGATGGAATTGGATTGCGCTGAGACAGGGTTATTTATGCGTCTATTAACCGGAATATTTAATCGGACAATGATAAACAGGCAGCCAGGTTATGAATAAATAAACGCGCATTTTAAAAGAAGGCGATTTAAAACTAAGTTGCGAGTAGATAATGATGCACTGGTATGCCCCCCATGTAAATCTTGTCAGTGAGGAAGCGTATCTTTTGGAACACCCCTTGCGAATGTCAATGCAACCTGCATGGATATACTATACCTGCATCCACTTTTAGACATCCATGTGTACTTTGCAATATACATTATGCATTGTCTTCTGTCTTCATAAAACATAGCACATGTTCAGAATATACTTCTGAATCTGATATTTGATGTTGGCTCCGATGAAGGGAAATACTATGGTGCAGGGCATTTTGCGTGACGTGTTATGTAACGTACCAAACAGTTTATGGATAGATAGGAATTCAGTATGTGTGAAGAAATGAACTTTATGCTGTATTCACAATAAACTAATTGAAGACAAAAACGGTCGTCACTCATGCGCAGATCAAATTGGCTAAATGTCATACATCATTTCTACGTAATTTCTAGGTTTTGGATGTCAAAATCAAAATGGTTGAGAGCTCATCTTTGTCTTAATAAATCGCTTTCACTGTATAATCTATGAAAATATAAAATGATAACCGAAAAAGTCAGTCCACCACCGCAATGACGAACCGAGAAAACCGATGACGTTTTCAAGATGGCGTCAACGACCGTTTGTCTTCAATTGCTTCATTGTGAATACAGCGACAGTACAAGGCGTATACAGCTGCATCTCGAAAGTTACTTCATCAAATGAAGGTCACTTTGATACTTATTTCACTTTGATGAAAAATTACCACCCAATACGCCAATCTGCACCAAGATATACAGTAGGTTCTAAGTGCTTTCGTTGTTTCCTAATAATGGAATTCCTCAAGATTGGAGAATCTTTAGAATTCTATACAATAATATAAACCTGCTTTGTTCGATGTGTAAGAAGAAACAAAATTTGAGAGAAATGTAAGAAAACTTGACTATTTACGGATAAGTTTTAAACAAAAATTCTTCGAAAATTTCAAAATAACGAGAGGGAATTCAGTTAATTAAATCTGGAGACATTCCTCGTTGTTGTTGCAAAATTAAAAATAATTTCTCTACTATCTTTATTTATTTTTCATAAATAAATGCAGATATTTGAAATTCACAGGAAATGATTCACCTGTCATCTTGGTTTCCCCCATGAGACCCTAGATGGCATGCGAGTCATTATTAATCCTACAAGAACGCCTCGAGAGACGTAGGCACAAATTTCTGTAAATCTATCGATTCTGTTCGTCGGAACTTAAATACATGTGCGCTGTATACTAGTTTGCAAAATTCTGCATTGTTCGTAAAAATGATTGCTAAGCAGAAGGAGAAGCTGAATATGCACCTAATAACCTGTCTGTTTAGGCGTCTAATTCAAGGAATTCCATCCGATATTACTTTTTAAACTGTCTGAATTCAACCTGAAGAGAGACTCGGCTGCATGTTTTCCTATGAATTTATTATAGGATCGTATTTCTTTGGCTTCAAAGATATTGATAAAGTGCCATGCGTAGGCCTATGACTCCGAATACAGTATATGTGCAATTATAATAATAGGTACCACGCGCCAGCATCATTCGTGGCGAATATCATAACTGCGCAGTCTCTATAATCGATACGAGTTCAAAGAAAAAGTTGCGTAACGTTATCTCGAAATTGAATGGATCAATATTTCGCAAAATTCTGGGGATGCAAGTGTTCTTTTTAAAAATCAATGACATATTAGTTGGACATTCGCCTAGCATTTTAGAGGTTTTATACCGGTATAATGTCGCACATGCATTACATAATCAGCTTCAGATCTGAAATAGATATCCGTAGATTGAACGAATAGCTGGCTGGGTAGGCCATCTTTATGTACAAGCACTCGAGTTCATCCAATTTTTCGCTTAAAATCGATAATCTGAACACATTTCCCATTTCTTATACTTACTTCTTTAAATAATTTAGCGTCCAGAATCTTATTTCGTCCTTTGATGATATTTTCTAAATTATAAGAGATGTAGTACGTTATTCTAATCGTAATATTATAATTTATAAGTGATAAAAACATCAAACCTTCTAAAATGTAGCACTGTTGTTACATCCCAAATACAGTAGTTTATTAATTTTCACTCATTGTGATAGTTTTTATATCATGTAAAATAGTTGGAGTTATTAATTCTCTTACCATAATTTGCACATACAGTATAGACACAGAATATACCAGTAGGCCGGCTCTTTGATGTAAAAGTGGAAAACAGGGATGCAGCGCCACCTCGCATTGCTTTAGCATCGCCTTTCCCCCACGCGTTAATTGCACGGTAAAAGAAAACTAAAGCAACCACTGAGTTTATAACTGAAATGTATTAAAATAATTATTTATTTGATAGCATATGTATGATTAAACTTAAGGATGCAAGTTCCATTAAATTGAGAGTATAAAATAACGCAGGGCCATATGACAGATTTTTTCTCACAAACACTGAAAACAACCTACATGAGTATTAATAATTAAAAGACTTTTCTAAAGGTGCTGTATATTATTTAATAATGTACATTTTGTTGTACTCTTCAAACATATTGAATTTGTACTAGACTACTAGGGGAATACAATCCAAATTGTATCGAAATCGTTTATTGAAACCATACATTCTTATGACCGTAAATATCGTGAAAAATGGTAAATATTTTTAGGCTGTAAATATTTCATATTTTTAAACACGTATCAGCTATTTACAATTATGAGGGGAAAAAACGAAAAATAAATGGCAAACACTCAAATGCGCTAACATTTTAGAGTGAGTTTGCCCTAAAAGATATTACCCAGCCAAATATACTGTATGTTGCATTACGTCACGTGATTGGTGACAGTTACAGTCTGACATTTTGCAGAGTAATATTTTTAGAGTGTATACACGTTTAAAAAAATGCAGGACAGAATAGCTATTCTCCTGCATGTTTTTTAATTAAAACATTACAATATTACATATAAGCAGGGCCGCATTGCCTTTACGGTGCCCGTGTGGAATATCACGCTTAACAACCCCACCACTTTCACAAATATACAGTATATATATATATATATTTTAATTTCCCAGTTTTTTTCCAAAATCACACAAACTTTTCAAAAAAGTGAATTTTTTTAAACAATTTTTCCATAAATTCCCATAAATTTGTGCAATATAAAATTCGCAAATTTCGAAATAAAACTCGCAACTTATTTATGAAAATTCACAGGTGGGTGATAATATTGACAAGTATTTTCATTTCCATGAAATGTCGCGAACATTTCATAAATTTACATCTGAAATACAATATTTTTTTTGGCACCACCACCCTACCCTCGGCGCACATGTGTAGCCCACCCCCTGCATGGTTGTTACGTTAGTATAGTTAAGCTACTGCTTGTATATTTAACGATGTGGCGCTGTTATTGCTTTGTGTTAAAAGTATTAATTTTAGTATGAAAGTCGAATTAAACATAATTATGCGCTGTTTTTAAAACTTCAAATACCGCTGAAATAACGTGGACAGGATAGCCGTTTGTTTTGCTATACTAAAGCAACGCCATGCGTCGCTGCTAACATGCTTTCCATACGGAAACACCCGGAGTCGTCCTACTGGTATATGCTGTGGTATAGAATTAGTAATGACGAAATAACTACATGTAGGCGTTGTAGCAACTTGATTTTAAACATTTAATTTCAATTAGCAGTCTACAATGACAGTTTAACACGGATGATTGTTGTATATATTTACTGCATTGTTTTCTGTATAGTCGATTCTTTCATAAAAGATTCCTTTTGCAGTTGCCATAACAAAAAAGCAAGCCTTCGTGCTGACATGTCAGCCTGTCTTTCGCGAGTTCCTGACATCTTGTGGAGCTAATTAATGAAATTTATATACTGCATTGCCGGATGCGTGGAATCTGCGGAATATTTAATGCACAAATTTAAAGCGATTAATGCAATAGCGCGTACGGATGGCGCATGAAATATGGCGTTTTATGTCCTCCGCGTTTCAACTATTAGGCTACTAAATTGCATCTTTATGATGGAGCCGAAAACAAATTAAGCAATTCCTTTGTTCCCGTTAAGGCGAACACGCCATACTATACGCTATATTGCCTGGACAGACCACAGCCTGCATGCAATTTTGACATCAAATTAATTTTCTTGGTGCACCGCAGTTTAATTCAAAAGACCTATTTGTAGATCTAAACCCTGCGTGTTCCGTGAAATGGGAACTCATGTAGATTGAGGCATCCGTTGCGCATCTCGCTGGATTAGGCCCAGCCGAGACTCGCAAAATCTGTTATTACGGTGATATATTTTCATGGCGAATGACTTATCCACCCGCATTACAATATGCACGGTTTTTTCGAGTGTGCAATAGAAAAATCGCTAATATGGAAATTTTGTTTTTGTATGCCGAATGTGTCCGAAGTCGCAGCATCACCATTATAGATTGTAATCGTGATGCTATTTCCAATTCATTTCCCATCCTTGGAAATAGGCTACAAAAACCAGACTTTCAGCTGATTGCACGATGTCATAAAGTTTGAGGTGTTTTGTCAGGATATACATGCAAAAACAACAGCAGCCCTAAATACAGGTATGTCACTGAAGTGCGTGTTTTGTGTAGGCGGATCTCTGAATGATGATGGGGAAGACACCGAAGATAATCAATTAAAATGATGTGCTATGTTTGCTTTGTTATAGAATCGCACAACATATAGTTTAAATGCCCAATATACGCTAAATAATTGCGGAATAATATAGAAAATACAAGTATATTGGAATTTTAAGTCGGTGGGGCCGGTTATTGAAACTCGTATTTCCCAATGGCTTGCTTCAGAATTTGCTTCTTTTCGATAAATATATTTTCCATTTTCCTTTCAACAGTCTAGATGTATTGTGACTTCTTTTTACACAACCCTCTTTCATTTAAATTCGCGCAAGATGGCACTGCAAGCATCCACGTCCAAATGACTGACATTCTGCCTTTCACGCAGCTTATCGTTAATGCGCGCTAGATGGCGCAGCCAGATAAAGCTCAACTATTCATGTAGTGTAGCATAACGCTGCAAGATGTCATGTTGAGAATTCCATAGAGCGGTTCTTATCTTGCAATATAGTGCATCTCCTATGGGCAAACCATCCCTTCAATTCCTTATTTATTCGACGTTCCTGAACCTGCCATCAATGATAGTTCCATATCTCAATTTATTTCTTTGTTCACCTCAAGGTGTCGCCTTTAGCATGGTATAACATTTAATGCTTTAACCTGGCCCTGTATTAATTTCTTTTCTGTGACTTGACATTGTATAAGTCATGTTCTCGTATCGACAAGAATATTGTAAAAATGCAACATCTGATACAAAGTACGTTGTAAACATAACGTGTGGTGTATGCTAATGAGCATCTTTCCGTTATCATATATACAAAAATCATCTTTCGGTTGGCTCATTTTAAGCTGCAGTTAACTTTTTTCCATGTTTTGGTTTATCTGCATTGTACTGCACTATACTGTATTTATACGCTGGTTAACTCGGTTCATTAATTATTAAGTGATTCAGTACGTTACTTTTGTTTGCTTCAAAATGGGGTTAGCAAAAAACACAATAAAGCCAGATCATATTGTATATTGATCGGGTTTGCTTCCCATAAACATTTTTTAAGTACTGTAAGTTTTCTGAACAATGGAAGATAGGATACGCACGATGTATGACTGTATATTTTACATTACACAATCGATCGGATCTCTGCGCGTTCGTGTTTATGGATCCTGAAAACGTCCAATATTAGATTTAATGTTTGGAGAATGGCATCATATACATCGCACACACGTTGAACCGTCTTGTTTGCTTTTCAATTGAACCAAGTTGAGCGTAATTGAATCCGAGTCTAAAAAGAAAAATAACTGATGAGGCTCTAATTTGTATTTATTGTGCCATAGACAATTTCACGAGGGAATTAACAATAGCCTTTATGGAGGTCGGCTTGATGCGATATTATACTCTTGACTATAGCGCGTGTTTTATTAGAAGTCGCAAGTTATCACGTGGTGCTATATGCCTGTCTATATGAGGATGGAGTGAAATGGCATATTTAATCCAAATTGTCCATTTCTATTTATACTCGTAACTATAGGCACTTTTGATTAAGCACGTGCGTACCATGCCGGCGCCGTAATACTTGTATACTGGTGTCTATATTCCGTGGCTGACTAACGGTTGGTGTCTTTGTTTGCAAATGGACTGCATGTCGCCAACTAATGCATATTGTTTTATTATCCGCACGCAATAAAAGAATGGAGCAAACATTCTTGCCATTTCTTCTTGGACAATATTAAAATTTCTCTGCAGCTTAATTCGCTGTAAGTTTTGGAAAGATGCATGTCCCTTGCTGCGTGTAAATAGAAAAAACTATTTACATATACAGCATAATTTGACGTTGAAAGATGTTGCACGCGCAAGACAGTCTATATAGATAACTTGCATCTGACGTCACGCAGCTCGTGGGCGTGGCTAATGTTACTTGATTTACATTGTGGGCGTGTTGTGGAGTACATGAATCTGAGAATCGTAGTGCTAATAAAAAGCATCATTCTAAAAACTAAGAAAATGTCCCATTAGATACTATCACGTTTATTTCTAAATAAAAAATTAAATAAAAGAATAATGCAAAATGATATATGGAAGGAATGCGCCTGCTGCCTGCACGTGCAATTTATCTATAGCAAAGGCAATCATTTCTGTAACTGTATAACTTAAGGGGGACTCCTAAGGCGCGATTCGCACCCGTTGCCACCCTACGTGGGTCGTTCAAAAAATGTGCGCCATGC